>CM076571.1:102790948-102996461 GCA_034641835.2 Pinus albicaulis
TTCTGGTTCATTGGAAATTGAGAAGCCGACTCTCGAACCCGTTGTGAAGCCACCTCCCAAGGGTGTTCTTCGGAGATCCTCTTATAATCCAAACGCTCGTGCCGCTCAACATTACAATATTGTTGAGGATCTGGCACAGGCGCCATGTGCCATGTCTGCACTTGAGGTTCTTCAGAGTTGTCCTTCACAACGGAAGGCTTTATTGTCTGCCATCGGTGGTATCGATCCCGCCGATTCGAGCCTTCTCACCTTTGATCTTGAAAATTTTACTCCCCGGCTTCCACATCAAATCGCTTTGGTTATTCAAGTCGGGATTAACGGTCTGAACGTTCACAGAGCCGTCGTAGATGAGGGTGCATCTACTTGTGTTATGTCCTCCGCTTGTTGGAAATCCATCGGCTCTCCAACCTTATCGTCATCTCCCAATGCCCTTGAGGCATTTGATGGCCGGGAATCTAAACCCCTGGGAGTTCTCGAGAGTCTGGCGATTACATTACAGGGAAAAACCGTCAACGTGGAAGTAGAAGTAGTTGACGCTAAACTCAACTACAACATACTTCTTGGCCGCAGCTGGACCCATGCCATGCTCTGCGTGCCGTCTACTGTCTTTCGATTCATCAAGTTCCCTCATGAGGGCAAGATTGTCACGGTAGACCAGTTGTCATTTTTTACCTCCAGCTCCGAGAACAACGTGCCGTATGTGGATCAAATTCCGAATCCCCCAGACAGCATAGGACCCGGTCTTTTCAAAGACCCAGTCCTCATGGGTATTTTCCCTGCGCCGCCACCAAATACCGCTCAAGTCAACATGTTGTCCAGGACTGATGACCCCTGGCTGATTCCTACACCTGAGCAGGTATATGAGTTTGGAGAGTCCATGCCTTTAACGCCGGTAGAGATCAGCTACTGTGAGATTGTTGCTGCATCGGACCCTCCACCTCCTCAGCATGCTCCGATGAGCATGGCTCTTGACGTCTACTCACAATCCCCCTGGCTTGGTCAGGCTGATTCGCCTGATCCTCTTAGAGAGATTTTTCCCTCAGATGAGGCTATCATTGAAACTATGTCTCTGGAGGAACTACCCTGGGGCGATGGGCATCATCGTTCCTCGTTTATGCCTAGCTTGGGGGCAATGACTGAATGTCTAGAGCGATATGGTACTCAGGTTCCTTCCCCTCCTCTTCAAACACCGATCTCGACGCATGAGGTCTTTTCGGAAGGCAATCTGAGTAACATTACTCAAACGGTTCCTATCAACATCTCTGTTAAACCAGGGATTGTTGAGAACATTCATGTGGGTGTGACCTGTTCTCCCGAAGAGATCCAGGTCTATACGGAACTTTTTAAAGAGTTCAGAGATGTTTTTGCATGGTCCTACGAGGAAATGCTGGGAATTGATCCTAGTATTGTCGTGCACGAGATTCCAACCTATCCAGGTGCGAAACCCGTGCGCCAACGCTTGCATCCCATGCATCCTCGGAAAGCCGCCGCTATCAAGGCAGAGGTTGAAAAACTTCTGAACGCGGGGTTTATTTATCCTATCCCCCTTACAGAATGGGTGTCCAATATCGTCCCCGTCGATAAAAAGCAGGGTACCATTCGAGTCTGTGTAGATTATCGCGATATCAATCGCGCCTGTCCGAAGGACAATTATCCCACTCCGTTTATCGATCAGATTATCGACGATTGCGCCGGAAGTGAGATCTACTCCTTAATGGACGGTTTCTCAGGTTACAACCCGATTAACATTGCACCTGAGGATCAACATAAGACCACATTCATCTGTCCGTGGGGCACTTTTGCATATAAAAAACTCCCGTTCGGCTTAAAGAACGCTGGCGCCACGTTTCAACGTGCCATGTCATATGCTTTTCATGATATTCGCCATATTGTCCAGCCTTATCTGGACGACTTGCCTGCCCATTCAAGTAAGCGAGAGGATCATCCGGAACATCTTCGCCAGATATTTCTTCGTTGCAGACGCTACAATATTAGGCTGAATCCTCATAAGTGCGTCTTCTGCGTCGACTCTGGCCGTCTTTTAGGCTTTATAGTCTTGAAAGACGGAATTCGCCTCGACCCTCTGAAGGTTGAGGCCATTATAAATCTCCCGTCACCCTCCTCCCTTTATCAGTTGCAGAGTCTGCAAGGGAAAGCGAATTTTCTTAGGCGCTTCATCGCGAATTACGCCGAGGTGGCCAAAGGATTCACTCGTTTGTTAAAGCAGAATGTTCCCTTTCATTGGGACGAAATCGCTCAAGAATCCTTTGAGAAGCTGAAGACATTGCTAGTCAATGCTCCGTTGCTTCGCCCTCCCGACTACCACCGCGACTTTACTTTGTATCTAGCCGCCACATTAAGCACCATCGCCATGGTCTTGGTGCAGGATGACGAGAACGGTGATGAACACGTTGTTTATTACCTCTCTCGGAACCTTCTCGACCCGGAAACGCGTTACGCACATGTTGAGAAGTTGGCCTTAGCAGCCGTACACGCTGTACAGCGCTTCCGCCATTACATCCTTTTGCGCACGATCACAGTGGTTTCAGACTGCAACCCCATGACATATATTCTTTCTAGACAATTGCTGGGGGGCAAGTACTCCAAATGGATTGTCATCCTGCAGGAGTTTGATTTGGAGTTCACCACCGCCAAGTCAACGAAATCACTGGTCTTCGCGGATTTGATTTGTTCTCTCCCTACAGACTCTCTTCCTGAACACACTGAAGATCATATTCCGGACGAAACGTTGTTTCTTATCGATACTCGTGATCCTTGGTACGGGGACATCATAGTGTATCTTCAGACCGCGACATTCCGGTCTGAGTTGGATAAAGCCGCACGCCGTCGGATTCGGCACCAGTCCCAACCCTACCGCATAGTGGGAGATACCCTATATCGTATTGGAGTAGATTCGGTGCTCCGACGATGCCTTACCTTGGACGAGGTTGAGAAAGTCTTGAATGACTGCCACAGTGGCGCCTGTGGTGGACACATGTCCGGATATGCCACTGCCCAAAAGATTCTAAGGGCAGGTTACTTCTGGCCGTCTATATTCAAGGATTGCATCACTGCAGTCCGAAAATGCCATCCGTGCCAGATTTTTCAGCGCAAGATGCGCGCGCCGCCGTTGCGTTTGCATCCCGTTATTACCGTCGGCCCTTTCGCGAAATGGGGCGTAGATTTTATGACGTGTAACCCTCACTCGGCCGGGGGGCATGCGTATATCATCGTCGCCGTCGACTACTTCACTAAGTGGGCCGAGGCGATGCCTACACTTGCTGCTGACGGAAGACCGGCTGCTTCTTTTTTATTCAACCATGTTATTGCACGATTCGGGGTCCCTCAAGCTATCGTCACTGATCACGGTACTCATTTCCGTGATTACATGATGGCAGAGCTGACAGCTGCGTTGGGCCTGCGTCACGACAGCTCAACGCCATACTACCCTCAAGCGAACGGTCAGGTTGAAGCGGTGAACAAGGTTTTGGTCACTATGCTTCAACGAACAATTGGGATTCATAAATCCAGTTGGCATCTCCAACTGTTCTCAGCTCTCTGGGCGTACCGAACATCTGCTAAAAGTGCAACCGGATTCACACCATTCCAACTGGTGTACGGTCTGGAAGCTACTTTGCCGGTTGAATGCGAAATTCCTTCGCTTAAGTTAGCTGTGGAGCTCTTACCGGATACTTCTCCCGAGGAAGAGCGTCTTCTGTATCTTGAACGGTTGGATGAAACCCGTCGTCTAGCTGCTTTGATCATCGAAGCACAAAAGAAGAGGGTCAAATCTCATTTTGATCAATCTGTTTCTCCCCGTTCTTTCATTGAAGGAGACCTAGTCCTCTTGTACGATCAGGCACATGATAAGCTTGGTGCCGGTAAACTCCAACCCATGTGGCACGGTCCCTATATAGTAAAACGTGTTTTGAAAAATGGGGCCTACGAACTTATAGACTACGAAGGAGTTCCATTGGCGCAGCCCAGAAATGGGCTGTACCTTAAGAAGTACTACGCCTGAAATGATTTCTTGGTGTGGTGTGTGTACATAGGTGTGTGATTGTCATTTGTGTGCATGGTGTGGTGTGCTTTGTAAACGTCTTTCTGCTGATCGGGTCTTCCTGGTTGTGCAGATGTCTATTCATCCATTTGTTGGTTTCGCGGACGGTGCCTCCCGCAGTACCAGGAATCTGTCTTCTGCAGCCTGGGTAATCTACGATCCCGCTGGTGAGTTGATCGACCTGCAAGGTGTTTGTTTAGGACGTACCACGAACAATATCGCGGAATATAGCGCCGTGTTGGAATTATTAACCGAGGCAGTAAACCTTGGTATCCGTGAATTGCTCGTGTACCTAGATTCACAGCTTGTAGTGTTGCAGCTGAACGGGCACTATTCGGTAAGAAACCCGTCCATTTTACGATTGTATTTGCGTATTCGATTACTGGAAAGGAATTTTGAATATATTACATATCATCATATACCCAGGCATTTGAATACATTAGCAGATACAGTAGCAAATTTGGTGTTAGATAGACATTTGCGCAATTTATAAATCATCATCACATGTAAAGAAGACTCATCCAGAAATAGATATGCATATATATAGATATCAGAATGTTTACATACAAGTGTGTCACATAAAACTCAAAAAATATACATAAGTGTCTTAATACATCCGGAGACACTGTGTCTCTCAAAAAATGGTGTGGCTAAATCCTAGAGACTAATCAGCATGGTGCTCATGATAACACGTTACTGCACGCACTAGCCGCCTCAGGATTCGGTGGAGCCGGTTTGGGACTCCCACCGTATGGCGCTGGTACTCCATCGGTACATCTGACAGTCGGGCATAGTCTGGGATCCCATGGACGATCCCCTCAAGGTTCTGAACCAGTGCCTCTCCTCCGGTACCTTCCCCCTGGATCTCAGGGGCGAGTTGTGTCCTCCGGAAGATAGGAGACATCTCGGCTGGTCTCTCAGGTCCTACATCTGCATGCATGTATAATTGTGTTAAGACAACTGTGTATTAACAAAAAAAAACATATAAACATAAAATCAAAAATATGAAGTCTTACCCAGCTCTTCGTCCCAGTGGTCTCCTTCTGGTAGCGGGAGATCCGGGTCCCCTGTAAAGTCAGTTCCCGCATAGGGCCAATCTTCCACAACGATCAGTTGGCGCCGTATCCATCTGAAGAACTCGGGCTTCCAGGACATCTGTTGCCTGCCTCCAGATCTGGGCATCAGTGCTGCCCAGCGAGCCATTCTCGGCTCTCGTGGTACCGGACTTGCCACATGGGCCTCTTGGCCCTGGAAGGTTGGTATGCGTTCCAGAATGAACGATACCAAGATGGAACCATACCCAAACTGCTTCAGTTTGCCCCGTTTGCACTTTGTGAGCTGCCTTTTCATGTTGATCGTGACGGTTGTTGCCCAATCATACAGTCGGGGACCCATGCATTCTGAGGCCAGTAAGAGTTGAGTCTTTGTAGCCTCGTGCGGTGCCTGCGATCCAGCAGCCCGCGTAATGGTGTGGAGTACAACTCTCAGTGCTAGGTCAGGGATGGTTGAGATGTATACCTTCTTACTCCCTGTTCCCGTTTGTGCCCCACGGCACACCCGCGCCATTACTTCTTCCATCTTCTCCCCTGATGGTCTGCTCCCAGTCAGTACAGGGATTGGACCCCTGCGGGATAATCCAGTAACAAAGTAAATGTCAGTGACCTCCAATTCCAACACCTGGTCTCGTATTCTGAATACCTGGTCATTTTCATCCCAGAGGTTGATCAAATATTGGAGGAGCTCAGGCTGAGCTCGTAAGCATGGCGTGAGGAAGAATTTCTTTAAGCCACAGTCCCTTAGAGCATTCATGCAATTCTCATTTTGCATGGCTTCTTCATCCTCATCTCCGTGTTCCCGTTCCTTCCATTCAATCACCATTCTGACTGTTTATCTGCATTCACATGGTTCAAAGCCCCTAATTAGATCTTCTGTGAGCTTAAAAATTCAAGAAATTTGACATAAATAGAGGTTTTTTAGGCGGAAATTTGGGTTGCGCCGTTGGCGCGACTGTTTTGCTGACAGTCGCGCCATGTGGCGCGGGCCCTTTGATAAAAAGAGCTCAGTGGCGCGGGTCCGTGCCCGATACCCGCGCCACTTGGCCCGGCCCTAAAAATTCAAGAGTGCCCTTACAGAGCTGATTTCTAAGGGGAATTCATTAAAAAATGCATGGAAAGAAAGAGAAAAGGAGCGCCTCTTACCTGTCACAGACGAGACGCTGAATGGTTGCCTGGATCGGTCGCAATCGCCGTCAGAAGATTCTGCTCCAAATGGACCACTGCTACTCTCCACAAGGTAAATAATAAAAAGTAATTTCATTTTTTACCATTGGACATATTTATAACTTTTCGACATTAAAATGTGTTTTAAAAGTTATTTCTCGTCAAATATTTGCATGTATTATGTCGAAAATGGATTTTACGCTTGTTGGGTATGTGCAGTGACAGGTTTTTGCGACTTAGAAGGTGGAAACGAGTTGTATTTTATACTTTTTCGGACTCGGTAAATACACGAAAAAGTCACTCTGGAGTCATCTTTCAGCTCTTTTCTGACTCTCTAAATATGAAAAGATCGCCGAGGCCCTTGTCGTTTCGATCTCGTTAAAATGGTCACGAATCGACATTCACCCAGTATAAGTTTAACCCTTTTTCGGGATGGGATGGATTGATTACGAAAAAGGAATACCCTAGCCTATCGCGACTAGGAGGTTTCCCCGGATATTGTTTTCTACCTTTTCGGATCTGGGGAACTATTTACGAAAAGGGACCTGTGGAGTTTTCTTTTCCGTTGTCTTTTCAAACTCTCTAAACATGAAAAGACGCCGAGTTCTTCCTTTGTCAGACTCGTTAAACCCTGATGACATTGGATTTCGTCGAAATGACGTTCTCCGAGTTTCTCCTTCCTAGGACTCGTTAAATGCACTAGGATGGATTCGCCCGAAGGGCGGACTTACATCACAAGCATATGCTATCCCCTTCAAGCTTGTTATCAAAAATAATTGGGGTACTCGCCAGAAATGGTGGGGGAAAAATGGAACCATTGTCGTTGTCGTCGGCAGTATGTCGCTCTTGAACATGGCACTTGTCTGCATTCGTGTCGGGTTGGGGACATCTCATCTCGTTGCTTCACTTTGCCTCCATGGGTTTGGGTAATCTCTTTTGACCTCTCATCTGTTCACTACCTCGTCGCCATGACCTCTGATCCGTTGATGTCAAATACTGCCAAGTCCATTGTCGTGTCGTTTATATGTTCAAGAGAAGTTGGCCTCTGCAAATATCAACCTTCTTCTGTTTCTCATACGATCCTGATTCACAACAAAAAAACATCATGTTCCTCTGTCTCGTGTCGATGATGTGGGAATCATTATGGCCCACCTTCGATCAAGGTCACTTCCTGTCGACTTCAACTCATTATCCGAGAAGTTGGTCTAGAGACTCCTGATGGTACCTTGGAGCCTGCATGCCTCAATGGCAGGTTCGTCGCATTCGACGTGAAGTTTACATCATTGACTTCCGA
Organism: Pinus albicaulis; assembly: GCA_034641835.2. NCBI lineage: Eukaryota > Viridiplantae > Streptophyta > Pinopsida > Pinales > Pinaceae > Pinus > Pinus albicaulis. The sequence continues at coordinate 102,798,522 of CM076571.1, forward strand.
TCGAATGATTCTGCGGGTGTTCGACGTCAACTCATTTATTCGCACGCCGTAGATTGTACCTGTAGTACCTTGAGGACCATCGTCATTATTGGTGGTTTCTCTCGCGTCTGTTAACAGCTTTCATCATTGGCTGGTAATCAGACGATGTTCTTGCATGTTCGACTTCAGCTCACATATTCGCATGCTTGAACTTGTACTTTGTTTGGGTCGAGATGGAGCGCAAGACCCTGGATTGTGTCTGTTGTAATCCAGGCTGCGATTGTGGATTATTATCATTATGTACATGACTCAATGATTGGATGGCTGCGACCATACCTGAGTCTATTTGTTTGATCTTAGTTGGATGGTTGCGCCCATACCCTAGATCCGGATTATAGCATACTCTGTTCGGATGGCTGCGTCCATACCATATATGTACATCATGTACTTGAGATATCAGTTGTATCTTTCTGTGCAGGTTTTCCGACGGCGGGCCTTCAGTTGGACATGTTCTCGTAAAGCATTTCACCCCTCTCTCTCTCGGGCCTCATGCTTTAGGGGGCATCTGTTACACAGTAATTTGTCACCGTCCTTACCATTCCCCGTCCCGCACAATGGAGGACCCATTATGTGACCTGTGAACACTTTCATGCCTTGAAAACATCATCAATGCATCCCTCTGAGTATGAGCTTCATTTCCCCTTGAGACATCTCCTTGCAAAATCCATGAAAAACAACTCTTTTTGCATTGGCGCGGGTAGACAGTTCACTGCTCGCGCCAATCAGGGAAATCCTGTAAATAGGTCGCGCCACTTGGCGCTCTGTCATAGAGCAGCAATCGCGCCACCCATTTTAGGGACTGTTTTTTAAATATGGATGGCGGAAGTTGAGTTCAAACAAACTCACAAACTACTGCCTATCTTGAGTTGGGAGGTTTGGCTGCGGGAGTTCTATGGAAGGGAATTGGTTTTGCCACTCGTAGAAATTAGCTGAATAAATCACTTATTCACTGAAGATTAACCCTGTCATATATCAATTTCGAATTGCATACATAACACATAACCTTCTTCTACAATTAATTGTCACATGCGGAAATAACAGAAGCAATCTCACATCAATTCAATCACACATTAACTCAGTATGTATGGGGAAAGCCTATAGCTGAAAACCCCGCAACTATTGTGTATATTATAATGGAGAAATCAAGTAACCAAACAAGTACAATACTCCTCACAAGTACTCAGTACTCTCTCATGAAGTTACTCACAATCTGACTCAGTTTTGAACAAGTCCGAGGTTCAAAACTCCCCGCCAATTGCCTTGCCTCTATTGCGCAATCATGGCCTGTATATGAAGAGGTTCAAGGTTCGAATCCCCTTCCCTTGATTGCGTAATTGTCATGGAAAATTCCTCCAAGTGTAATGCAAAACTCATGCAAAACAAATCTACCAACTGATAGCTTTACTCACCCTTTCATCTACCTCTTCCACTGGTCTCCACTGAACTGATCATGCACCGTAGTGAACTGAAGTGTTCTTGAGTTGACTAATGAGTTAATATTTAGTAAATTAAATATTATTTAATTTACTCCACTCATATCTAGTTGATTAGTTAGTTAACTAATCCCAACTAGTTCAACTAAAACAAACAAAACACAACTCCACTACTTGTCCCGTTAACTCCTCCAAAACTCCTGCCACTGAAGTCTAACTGAAGCCAACCATGCAAGATGCCATCAAACCCTAGGAACCACGTGATTCTTTGTGTCAGTTGCATGAGTCACCTCCATGACTCAAACTGAAGTGCGCCAAGAGAGTAAACTGCTGTTTATAGTCAAAATATTATTAAGGGTAAATAATATTTGACTTCCATATTTTTAGGAGATCAGTCTAAAAATAGTCTGGGTCCTAAAAATTAGGGTCTCATCTATTTTTACCAACATGTCGCATCCATCAAGAATCTCCAAGTAGAATTCCCAAATTATGCTCCGTATGTCTAAAAATAGACATAGTCTAAAAATAGACTTTGCGCCAGAATTTGCCTGCGGGCCCACTTAGTGAAGGCGACTTCATTTCACTAAGCTCCATCATCTTGCTGCATTCTCAACACTCCCTCTCAGCAAGATATGGATTATCTGCAATCCCTATCCTGCCTCCGTGGAATTCGAACTTGCTCCTGGTGAGCGCCTTCGTCAGGATGTCGGCATCCTGATCCTCCGTGGGAACATATGAAAGCATCATGATCCTCCGCTGAACACAATCTCTGATGTGATGGTACCTGATGTCGATATGTTTGGACCAATCATGAAATACTGGATTAGCCGAGAGCTTGATGCAGCTCTGGTTATCACAGTAGATCACTGTAGGCTCCAAATGCAACCTGAACAAACCTGCAAGGATCTTCCTCATCCAAATAGCCTCACATGCAGCCAAGCTTGCTGCCATGTACTCGGCCTCTGCTGAACTGAGTGCCACGGATCTCTGCTTCCTGCTGTACCAGGAAACTGCTGTCGACCCAATGCTGAAAACTCCTCCGGAAGTGCTCTTCCGGTCTGTTGGGCTCCCTGCCCAATCTGCATCAGTGAAACCAGAAAGCTTCACTCCATCCTCCTGTCTGTACCATAGACCATATCCCGATGTGCCTCTGATATAGCGCAATACATGCTTGCCCTCCTTCCAAAAGAGCTTGGTAGGCTTAACCATAGCTTGCGAAAGCTGGTTAACTGCATAGCATATATCGGGTCGAGTATTGACCAGATACATCAACGACCCCACCAACTGTCGATAGACAGAGGCATCCACTACCTCCTCCGAAGTAGCATCTCCCTTCCTCCAACCTCCAGGAAGAGGGGTATCAACAGGCTTGCAGCCTTGCATGTTGAACCTCTCCAGAATCTCCCGGGCATACTTGCCCTGAGAAACAAACAATCCTCCACTGCGCTGCCAAATCTCCAATCCCAGGAAATAATGAAGGATGCCCAAGTCCTTCATCTCAAACTCTCGTGCAAGATCCTCCTTGCATGAAAGTATCAACCGCTCATCACCCGTCAAAATCAGATCATCTACATACAGTACAATGATCAACAGCTTCCCCTCCACCACAATCTGGTACAGGTTAGGATCCGCCTCACTCTTGGAGAATCCAAGCCCGGTGAAGTAGCTATCTATCCGAGTGTACCAAGCACGAGGTGCTTGCTTCAGCCCGTACAATGCTCTCTTGAGTCGGCACACATGCGACTCACTGCTGAAGATCTCAAAACCTTCAGGCTGCTCTATGTACACCTCCTCCTCAATAACTCCATTGAGGAACGCAGTCTTCACATCCATCCGATGAATGTGCCACCCCATCTGCGCTGAGAGAGCAAGGATCGTCCGTATGGAAGAGTACCTTGCGACAGGTGCAAAAGTCTCCTCATAGTCAATCCCCTCGATCTGTGAGAAGCCACGGGCGACAAATCTCGCCTCGTACTTCTCCACACTCCCGTCAGCCGCCTGCTTCACCTTGTAGATCCATCGCGAACCTACAACTGATTTCCCAACCGGTCTTGGGACAATCTCCCATGCACTGTTCCTGATGATCGAATCATATTCTTCGATCATGGCATCAACCCATGCGGGTTCCTCCACGGCTTCCTCAAAAGAGGATGGCTCTGTCACAACACATTGACTCACAAGAGCCATGTATCCAGTGTACCGATCCGGTGACTGTCTCTGTCTGCGCTGTGCTGTAGGTGGTCCTACAACCTTCTCCGCATCCCGAGCCAGTCGCTCAGCTTCTGTAGTGCGCATGCGCCCTCTGATGGTTGGCGCTGCCTGGGTGGTTTCTTCCACCTCCTGAACCTCCTCTTGTGGCCGATCCACATCCGGAAGCTCCTCCTTAGGAACTAACAGCTCCTCATCTGCATGCAAGTGTGGCTCCCTCTCAAGCGAACACTGCATGGCTTTCTCCTCCCGAAATTTTATATCCCGTCGCACAACAGTCTTGCGACTGTCTGGCACATACACTCGATAGTTATGAGGTGTATCAGTGTACCCCACAAATATTCCAACTTCAGCAGTTGGATCAAGCTTCCTTCTCGCATCCTTTGTCACATGCATGTAGACAGGAGATCCGAAAATCCGCAAATGGGAAATATCAGGCCTCTTGCTAGAATAAGCCTCCTCTGGTGTACTCATGCCAAGAACCTTGTGAGGACAACGGTTCTGCACATACACTGCTGTATTGCATGCCTCAGCCCACAAGTGAAGGGGTAGGCCCCGATCATGCAACATCGCCCGTGCAGCACCCACGATCGTTCTGTTCTTCCGCTCAGCCACCCCGTTCTGCTGTGGGTTATGGGGTGCGATGAGCTCTCTCCGAATCCCTTCTGCGCTGCAGAAATCCTTGAATTCAGCCGAGATGAATTCACCACCGTTATCACTCCTTAGATCAATCACCTTCTTCCCCGACTCCTTCTCGACCAGTGCTTTAAACTCACAGAACTTCGCGAATGTATCGCTCTTCTTCTGCATGAAGAAGATCCAGCACTTTCGAGAGAAATCATCAACAAAGATCACATAATACCCGTGCTTTGCTGTCGAAGCAACTGAGAAAGGACCACACACGTCTGTGTGAACTCTCTCAAGGATCGTCGTGGCGCGACTATCCTTCTCGTGAAAGGTGGCTTTCACATACTTCCCTAAGGTACACCCCTTGCACTGATCTGACTGCGCAAGGGTGCCCTTAGGAAGTCCAGTAGAAATCTGCTGCAGAATCTTCAAAGCTCCATGGTGAAGATGGCCCAATCTCCTGTGCCATAGTTCGCCCTCATCATCCCGGCTCACCACATCTCCAGCCTTGCATGCCATAGTTGCGCAGTCATCTACCTGCAACTGATAAAGGTTTTGAGTTCGAACCCCTATCTTCCGGGTCTCTCCAGTAGTCTTACTGCGCAGGAAAGCTTTTCCTTCGCCGAAGACCACATCATAACCCTTATCCTCCAACATCGCTACTGAAATCAGGTTCTTCTTCAATCCAGGTACATGCATGACATCCTTTAAGACAAAGGGTTTACCGGACTCCCTCTGAAAGGATACGGTACCGATACCAGTCGCACTGTATCTACCGTCATCGCCCATCTCGATGTGCATACCCAAATCCTTGTCCTCCAGATCTGAGAACAACTCCCGATCTCCCGTCATATGAAATGACGTACCGCTGTCCAAGAACCACACCGATCCCGGCATACTTGAAACTAAGCATGCAATCAGTGAAACTTTGACAGCCACCCCCACACTTCCCAGCTCATCTCTGCACTGAGTGAACTTCGTGAGGTATTTGGCGATGCTGTCGCCCTTCTCCATCTTGATGTTCCTGAGCTTATCTTTGAGCACCAGCTTCCTTTGGTCACTCTTACTCTGGAATAGATCCGTCAAAGCTTTCCACATTAAATATGGAGTAGCCTTACCATGAAGGCTGGATACAATATGATCCTTGACGCCCTCCAACAGGATCCTTCGACATTTCGCGATCTTCTTTTGCCATACATCGACCAAAGCTGCATCAGTGGGCTTTGGGACATCCGTATCCACGAACTCCTTCAGACCATTATCTTCTAACACTGCTTCCATTCGATCCTTCCATGCAATATAGTTCGAACTGCCTTCAAGAGCATATTCGAGTCGCAAACCATTGAAAGAAGACATCTTTCAACACCGGCACCAAGAAGAACAACCTTCTACAAAATTCGAATTCCAAACTCCAAGCTCTATCGCTTTCGATCTACACTTGAAAACAAATTATTTCCAAATCAGAGATTGACTGCAAAGGGCATTCACCAGATCTTTCACCTTACAAAGAAGGATGAATATTCCGGAGGCTACCCGGCCCGCATGCAGACTCTGTCCGAGGAAATAAGTTTGCAATCACCGTAATAGACTTCGACAATTAACTTCGCTCCGATACCATGTAGAAATTAGCTGAATAAATCACTTATTCACTGAAGATTAACCCGGTCATATATCAATTTCGAATTGCATACATAACACATAAACTTCTTCTACAATTAATTGTCACATGCGGAAATAACAGAAGCAATCTCACATCAATTCAATCACACATTAACTCAGTATGTATGGGGAAAGCCTATAGCCGAAAACCCCGCAGCTATTGTGTATATTATAATGGAGAAATCAAGTAACCAAACAAGTACAATACTCCTCACAAGTACTCAGTACTCTCTCATGAAGTTACTCACAATCTAGCTTGGTTTTGAACAAGTCTCGGGTTCAAAACACACCACTAACTGCCTTGCCTCTATTGCGCAATCATGGCCTGTATATGAAGAGGTTCAAGGTTCGAATCCCCTTCCCTTGACTGTGTAATTGTCATGGAAAATTCCTCCAAGTGTAATGCAAATCTCATGCAAAACAAATCTACCAACTGATAGCTTTACTCACCCTTTCATCTACCTCTTCCACTTGTCTCCACTGAACTGATCATGCACTGTAGTGAACTGAAGTGTTCTTGAGTTGACTAATGAGTTAATATTTAGTAAATTAAATATTATTTAATTTACTCCACTCATATCTAGTTGATTAGTTAGTTAACTAATCCCAACTAGTTCAACTAAAACAAACAGAACACAACTCCACTATCTGTCCCGTTAACTCCTCCAACACTCCTGCCACTGAAGTCTAACTGAAGCCAACCATGCAAGATGCCATCAAACCCTAGGAACCACGTGATTCCTTGTGTCAGTTGCATGAGCCACCTCCATGACTCAAACCGAAGTGCGCCAAGAGAGTAAACTGCTGTTTATAGTCAAAATATTATTAAGGGTAAATAATATTTGACTTCCATATTTTTAGGAGATCAGTCTAAAAATAGCCTGGGTCCTAAAAATTATGGTCTCATCTATTTTTACCGACATGTCGCATACTCCAAGAATCTCCAAGTAGAATTCCCAAATTATGCTCCGTATGTCTAAAAATAGACATAGTCTAAAAATAGACTTTGCGCCAGAATTTGCCTGCGGGCCCACTTAGTGAAGGCGACTTCATTTCACTAAGCTCCATCATCTTGCTGCATTCTCAACACCACCTTCTATGGAACCTTCCTTGTTGATAGGGCCAATCCCATAATAATAGGGATCCCAACTCCCTCCTTCCCCATCTATAAAAGCTTGCTCAGATCCATGGCAAGCTAGTCTTGAAGTGCTGAAGCTTTGCATCTCTCTATTCCCAAGTGCCTTTGTGCTGTAAAGAATCCCTTCTTTCCCTTAAGGCCCATTAAAGCGAGGAGACCATCGTTACGAGACTTTGGAGAGGTTTCCCTTTCCTTGGCGAGCTTTGCGAGACGTGGACAACCGGAGACCCGTTCGAAGGAAGCTGCGACGTCAGAACTTGGTTGTAACTTCTATTCGTTTATCACTTTAATAGATGACTATGATTATGGTTCCACTCCTATTTCTATCATGTTAATGCGAGTAATATCTTTTCTGACCGATGTTTAGTTACGTATGCTGGTTCCTATGCATGTATCTGTTCGTTTCTTCTGTGTGCAGGTGTTCATCCACGGAGATCGTGGAAGGATTGTGATCTCGCCGTATTTGGCTGACTCGGGACATCTTCTTCTTCGCATCTAGCGTTGGAACTGCAGGCTCTTATCCCAAGTCTTTCATTCGTAACTAGGAGCTTGCGTCAGCATTGTTTGTTTCGTTGCCAGACCTTCGCCGGGCTAGTAGGGATCGCCCGTGTCCGCAGGGGATTTACCTCCTCAACCCATACGGAGCATCCTCGCTCTCTCGCATGGGGTGGCACATTCATCGCATGGATGTGAAGACCGTTTCCTCACCGTAGTCATTGAGGAGGAGGTGTACATAGAGCAGCTCGAAGGATTATAAATCTTCAGCTAGCCGAGTCGCATGTGCAGCTCATGAGAGCGTTGTATGGGCTGAAACAAGCACCTCATGCTTGGTACACACATATAGATAGTTATTTCACCGGACTTGGTTTTACCAAGAGTGAGGCGGATCCTAACCTGTACCAGATTGTGGTTGAGGGTAAGTTGTTGATCATTTTACTTTATGTAGATGATTTGATACTAACCGGTGATGAACAATTGATACTCTCATGCAAGGTTGATCTTACAAAGGAGTTTGAAATGAAGGACTTGGGCCTCCTTCATTATTTCCTGGGATTGGAAATTTGGCGGCAGAAGGGTGGACTGTTTGTGTCTCAAGGCAAGTATGCCCGGGAGATACTGGAGAAGTTCAACATTCAAGGCTACAAGCCTATTGACACTCCTCTTCCTGGTGGTTGGAGGAAATAGGATGCTACATCAGCAGAGGCAATGGATGCCACTGTTTATCGACAGTTGGTTGGTTCGCTCATATCTAGTCAATACACGACCGGACATATGTTGCGCTGTTAACCAGCTTTCAAAAGCTATGGTTAAGCCTACCAAGCTCTTTTGGAAGGTAGGCAAGCATGTATTCAGATATCTCAGAGGCACATCGGGATATGGACTTTGGTACAGATAGTCGGATGAGTTGAAGCTGCATGGCTTCACTCGATGCGCATTGGGCACAGGAGCTCCAACCTTACGTAAAGAGCAATATCCGGAGGGATTTCTTTTCGCATCGGGCCGGGGGCCGCTTTATGGACAAAGAAATCGCAGATCCGTGGCACCCGCCCGCCGGGAGTCTAGGCACATGGCGCAAGTTTGTTCGCTGCATGCGAGGCTATATGGATGAGGAAGATCCTGGTCGGGTTTTGCGGTTCACACTTAGATCCTACTGTGATATATTGTGATAATTAGAGTTGCATTAAGCTCCCGGTTAATCCAATATTTCATGATAGATCTAAACACATTGACATCCGATACCATCATATAAGAGATTGTGTGTAGCGGAAGACAATGTTACTTTCTTTACATTCCTACAGAGGATCAGGATGCTGATATCTTGACGAAGGCACTCACCAGGAGAAAATTCGAATACCATAGAGGCAGGATCGGGGTGGCAGATAATCCCTATCTTGTTGAGAGAGAGTGTTGAGATTGCAACAATATGATGAGCTTAGTGAAAAGAGTCACCTTCACTAAGTGGGCCTGCAAGCTATTTTTGGTGCAAAGTCTATTTTTAGACATGTCGATCATATTCTATGAGTTACAGGATGCTATTTGTGGATGGTTGGTCAAGTTGGAAAAATAGATGGACTTCTATTTTTAGACATATTGGGTAGAATCTATTTTTAGATTGCCAGTTTAAAAATATATATGTCGAATATTATTAGCTCTTAATAATGTTTTGACTCTAAACATTATCTTATTCTCTTGGAGCACTTCAGTTAAGTGCACAGATGTGGCACAGAAGCTGACAGAATGAATTACATTATTCCTGAGGGTTAAGTGGAGCTATCGCATGGAGACATCAGTTAGAACTCATGTGACAAAGTTTGGTGGAGTTATTGAGGTAGTTGGTGGAGTTGTGTTCAGTTTAACTCAGTTAGACACAGTTGAGCTAGTTGTATCTAGTCTAACTGATTGATACAATAGTGAGAGTGGTGTGAATTAATTAATAGTTAATTCACTAATTATTAACTCATTAATCAACTGAAGAATACATAAGTTAACTATAGTGCATGGACAGTTTCAGTGGATACCAGTGGAGAGGTAGGTGAAAGAGCAAGTGTGACTATCAGTTGTGACTATAGTGTTGCATGAGTTTGCACCACACAGGATTGGAGATGCCAATGAGGATTGCGCAGTGCAAGCCAGGTGGATTCGAGTTCATTCAGAGCCATTCTTCAGCAGGGATTGCACAGTAGAGGTAGTCTAGTGGGTGGCAGAGATCGATGCATGGATTTGCAAGATGAGGACCTGATTAGTGTGTAGCGATTGTATTTTATTGAGAGCTTGTGAGAAGCTTTGTATGAGGATTGTTACATGATATCTATGACATATATTATATACAGATAGTTGGGGTTTTTAGCTTCAGGCTTTCCCATTAAAACACTGTGTTCATATGTGTGAATTTTTATGGTTTTAATGTGTGCATGCAATTGATTTAATTTCCGCAAGTGATGATCAATGAGTGTAATAGATTATGTATTGTGAATGAAGTTAAATAGTGTATGATCAGGAGAATCTTAGATATATAACGCATTATTTATATAATTTTCTACACCATATCAACTCAAGGTTTCCAAATATTGTTTCACTTTAAGAGAGTTTTGCACCTCAAGAGAGAGATTTGATCCCTCTAGACGCTTGGTAGATCCGGAGTTATGATGGATCTAGGTTGGTTTAATTACTAGCCTTTAAATAGGCCACATTAGAGAAGAATGCCATGGGAAAAAACCATGGGTAGAAGAATACCATGGGAAAAAACAATGTGTTGGAGAATTTTATGTTTTTTATTTTATTTAGTTTTACTGTTTATTTTATTTTATTTTATTTTATTTTGACTGAGTCAAAATGTTAAACATTACAACATCTCCCCCATACTAGGTTGGAGAGCGCCTCTTGGCGCAAAAATAAGATTAGTGTGTAGTTAGAGATTTGGGGGGAAAGGGATAAATTCCAAGTTAAATTTAGAAGCTATCATTCAACCATGAACCCTGACTTAATTACTCCTATGATCATTGCATAGAAATGTCAAATAATAAAATCAATATCATGTGTTTCTTCATTAACTCCATGGAATATTTTAATATGGTGTTTAGAAATAAATTTTGCAATAAATTAGAAGAGTTAAAGGTTTCTTTTGAGTTGAGAGTTATTGGAATAAGGGCGTATGAGATAATTATTATGAAATTCAAGAGTAATGAGAATCAGTCAAAATAAATTAATTATAATAAAGGAGTTAAGCACTTTGTTGTGCTTTGTCCCCTAACTTTTTGGGCATTTATATTGGGAAATTTGAGGCATGCTTGGAAGAAGCGAGATATGACAACACTACTTTAGTTGGAATAATTATCGTCCTTCTTCTTCACACTAACACCATAGTTCTTCTAGCAAGGTGCCCCATTGAACTTAACAACAAACAAATAATTCACCAATACATATTTTCAATAATTGTATCTCAATAAATTCTTATAAGACAAAAGTTATGATAACAAAATACAAGAAGATCATCTACGCTAATTTTTTGTTTAACAATAACAAATTAGAAAAATTTATTTCATGCAAGTATCTATTAAAAAATAGGCACATGAGAGAAGCAAAACAAACACAAAATAAAATGTGTACATGATATTTATCCTATAAATTATTTATTAGGAAAGCTAGCCTTCAAATATATATTCATTACCCTTGGCTACTTTTGGCCAAGTTGGGCCACTTGAGGCATCTTACAATGGATAATACCAAACCTATAAACAAGCTTTACCACATCATACACCATGGGTGAATACCATAGGCCCATAAAGTACTTGTGGTAAACATGTTATTGATCAAATTAAGGTTAACATAACATTCCCCCTTTTAAAATTGAATTGGGCACCTCCCTCAAAATTTAAAATCAGGTATCTAGGATTACAACATGTCAACCCTCTCAATTTTATTACCTAATTCTATGTCTAGGCCTTATATTGGTGAACCAAAAATTCAAGGGGATGCATGTTTAAATCTATCTTATAGCCACGATCAATTCCAAAACTCTTACTATACAAGAACATCACCCTGTTTCATTTACCAAATTGTCCCTACTATAAATAAATGTACATGTATAGAGTAATTCTTCATCCTCTATTTGCAATTTTTCATGTTGCCATTAATTTTCTCCCAAGTCCTCTTAGATAATGTGAGTGGGAAACATGAAGTGTGAGGCCCCCCCAAAAAACACTTATACTTCATTCAATACATATTGAAATAATTTTCTCCTTAAGAAAGTACATTCATTTTAGATTTTTTGATGTTTCAAAGCAAGTTATTATTGTCAATCATCAAGAAAGAAGGATATGTAGAAGAGAAAATCCAAATTCAAACCTATGACTATGAAAAAGGAAAGGAAAAATAAAATCCACGGTTTAACTCTTTTATGTTTTGGCTCATTTTTGGCCATATTGTTTAGTCAATGCTGCCCGAAATCCAGTGACGATTTGTCAAAATCAGGAATTTGAAGTGTGAAGTCAGCAAAAGTCAAATGCCTTGAGTGATTTTTAGGGCGTTAAATCCATATATGCATTTAAAAATGCATTTTAAATAACATAAAATCATACTTTTACTAAAAATTATATCACTAGATTATGGAAGGAAAAAACGAAACATGGAATATTTAAAATTAATAATAAAATAAAATATATTTTAAATAAAAAACTAATAATTAAATCAAAATCAATAAACTAATTGTTACACAGTAATTTGTCACCGTCCCTACCATTCCCCGTCCCGCACAATGGAGGACCCATTTTGTGACCTGTGAACATTGTCATGCCTTGAAAACATCATCAATGCATTCCTCTAAGCATGAGCTTCATTTGCCCTAAAGACATCTCCTTGCAAAAATCATGAAAAACATCCCTTTTTGTATTGGCGCGGGCAGACAGTTCAGTACTCGCGCCAATGGGGAAAATCCTGCAAAGAGGTCGCGCCAACTGGCACTCTGTCCCAGAGCAGTAATCGCGCCACCCAATTTAAGGACTGTTTTTTAAATAAAGATGGCGGAAGTTGAGTTCCAACAAACTCAGAAACCATTGCCTATCTTGAGTTGGGAGGTTTGGCTGCGGAAGTTCTATGGAAGGGAAGTGGTTTTTCCACCTCCCATGGAACCTTCCTTGTTGATAGGGCCAATCCCACACTAATAGGGATCCCAACTCCCTCCTTCCCCATCTATAAAAGCCTGCTCAATTCCATGGCAAGCTAGTCTTGAAGTGCCTAAGCTTTGAATCTCCAAATTCCCAAGAGCCTTTGTGCTGTAAGAGCCCTCTTTCCTCCCTTAAGGCTGACTCAAGTAAGGAGACTATTGTCGAGAGACTCAGGAGAGGTTTGCCCTTTCCCTGGCGAGCTTTGCGAGACGTGAACGACTGGAGACCCATCCGAAGGATACCACAACGTCAGAAATTTGGTTGTAAGCTCTTTCGATCGTTATTTAATGAATGATTACGATTATGGTTCCACTCTGTTTTCAATGATGTTAATATGAGTAGTATCCTTTCTGACTGATATTGAGTTACGCATGCCAGATTTTATGCTTGTATCTGTTTGTTTCTTGCATGTGCAGGTGTCCACCCACGGAGATCGTTGGAGGATCGTGATCTGCCGAGGCTGAGGAACGGGAACGCTCTCTTCTTCAGATCGTAGCATTGGAATCCAGGTAGGCTTCTATCTCTAGTCTTTTCATTCGTAACTAGGGACTTGCGTCGTAACATTTCTGATTGTTGCTAGACCCCTGCTGGGCTAGTAGGGATCGCCTCTGTCCGCAGAGGGGATTTACCTCCTCAACAATTTGGCGACTCCACTGGGGATCGTCTAGATTTCACTGTCTCGATTTCATTGTCTCGTTTGATTATTTTATGTTTTTCCTTGCTTGATGAGCCTTCTGGGTTGGGTTCTTTTGCTGTTGTTTACTTCTTGGTTTGCTTAGTATGCATTGATCTGCTTCTGGAGTAGTTCTTTTTCTTTTTTGGCTGAGAAACTCGACTGGCGCGCTTTTTAGCTCGACAGTCGCGCCAATTGGCGCATGCTGCTTTTGTTTAGCCCGCGCCAATTTCTTTCTAGCGCCAGTTTCAGCCTTATAGTCGCGCCACTCCTGTAAGGTTTTTGAGTTTCTTCATTTTTGAGCTCTCTGAGTTTGGTCAGTGTTTTTCTTCTTGATTTTCCGACTGCCTGAGTGTGTTCGAGTCCTGTTTGACTGGGAATTCACCTCTGTCCTTTGGTTGTTTTCTTTTATCTATCGATTTCACGTTTTGAGCCCTAGGGCATCTAGTGGCCTAGTGTATCGAGCCCTCCTCGGGAGTTTTGGTGTTTTGTTTGTCCGGTCAACTTTCTGATTGATTCTCCACATCCTCTTAGTAGTTGTTCATTGTTTTGTTGCGATTTTTGGGTGATTGCTCATTCCTTCATTCGAATTTCGTTTGGTCTTGCATTGGGCCTAGATCACATAGCCCATTGGAGCCTTTTGAGTCTTTTCTTGGTTTTGAGAGACTTTGGTCGATTTGGGATCTGATTGCTTGCGTTGTTGAGTGAAATTTGTTTGTTTTGCTCTATCGAGTATCGTTTCTCAAGTTGTTCCGTTTGTTTTCAGTTTGTTTAGTGCATATTAGCTATCAAACATTGAAAATTGCAAAAAAAATCTCTTGTGCTTTTGGTTGAATTAGTGCAAATTGTGATCTTTTCGATTTTTCTAGTGATTAGTGATCTGAATGAAAAGTTTTCAATTTCATTAGTTGCATTAGAGATCTCATTGTTGTCTTCCGTTCATTTCGTTTGTGTAAAAGTTCTCAACTCTTCTCTAATTAGTTTTCATCGAACGAAATGTTGGACTGTGGCATGTAGCTTTGCATTTAGGAGTCTTTTAAGACACTACATACGATAGGGCCTGAAAATTGAAACTTAATCGAAGATCAACTTTAAAATCTATTCAATTAACCTAAGGCAACATTGAAACTTAACGAAACATTTTTAGAGGTCTAGGCTAGAGACGTGTTCCGGCGTCTTTAAACCTAGAGCTGTCGTTCGCCGTTTGGCTTTAGACAGCGCTAGTACGGACTTGTGCTCCCCGTACCGTCGCGTATATAAAGGGAGACCCCTCTAGGTTTTCAATCCTTTATCCACAGGAAGCCGAGTCTGCCGCCCTATACCCGTGATACACCGAACACAGCATTCGGGGAGACTACCTGCACGTACGGAAAGTCCTTGATCGATTTCTGTTTCATTACTGAAACCAAGGTGTATATGGCAGTTCACGGATATTTGGTACACCCTTTGTGCCTAGTTTTTTCCTGAGTAGTCATTTGGTCTTTTCTGACTCCCTAAACTTGAAAAGACCGTCGAGCGCTTGTCCTTTCACGCTTGTATCAAATCTGAAAGAGATAGAGTCATATTTCTATTGTTTCTCGACTCTTAAAATATGAAACGATAGAGTTTCTTACTTTTCAATGTGGTAAAAATTAATCACCCACGATTACACGCCTGCTTAGATATTGCTTATTGACCATTTGATCGTGTGTCTTGACTCTTTTTCGGCCCGTGTGTGGTTTTGAGTTTTGATGGCAACTTTTTCAGAGTTTACCAACCAAGGACTCCCCTCAGAAGGGAATCCTGGTTAGTTTCCTCCTTTTAGGAATGTTGGTGCTCCTTACATGGCAACGTTGTCCCTTCCTGGGTTAACTGTTGGGTTGCCTGTTTGGTTGTTTTCAACCTCTGTGGCTCCGAATATCTCTGCTACTGTTCAATCAGTTCCTCCACCTGAACAACATCATGTTGATTCCAAGGTGGACCTCTCCCCTTCTTCGCCTATTTCTGCATCCTCTTCTTCTACTTCGCCTGGTGAAAGCCTAGATTTGAGTAACCAGGTGGTTAAGAAGAAGAAGAATAAGACAAAGAAGAAGAAGTCTGATAAGCGAGAGGCTAAAAGTGCAGCCACTGTCTCTGAGATATCTCCTCTTGATAAACCTTCCAACCCTCCACGGAAAGTCAAGTTCCCTTGCCTGTTGTGCACGGGAGACCATCTTCTTCGAGACTGCCCTGGCATTCCCAAGGTGCTCGAAGTATGGTCCAACGGCCGCCCACCGTTGCCTTTGACTTCCGGGAGTCAGGTTGGGGGCACGTCTTCAGCTGCTGTTGATAAGAATTCTAAGAAGCAGGGTAAGATCACCAATCCCTGTAAGTTGTGTGAAGGGCACCATGCCATTCACCTTTGTCCTTATATGGATGAAGCCAAGCAAGTTTTGGACAACCCAACCGGTTCTACACCACGCCTTCCACCTGGTTATAATCGGCTTTCTTTGAGTCCTCCGCCAGCTGATCCTACGATTGGTCAAGAGTCATCCTTGATCGATCCCACTCCCCCAGAAATTCAAATTCACGAATCCGTCCCTGACCAACCATTGGTCGTAGGATCGGTTGAACTGGCCCCGTCCACGGTGCACCAGGTCTTTTCTGTCGAGAGTGGACCTCACACCCCCCATGTCCTTCTGATCTCTTCAGATTCTTCAGACTTGGAGAAAGATTCTCCTGTCCCTGTACTTCAAGAAGCTCCTCCTCCGCCTCCCATGATGGAGGCTCCGGAGGATATCCCTCCCGCCTTCGAGATGGAGGTTATGGAGGATGCTTCTTCTTCTGTAACATCAGGGGAAGACCTTCGCATGTCGATGGTAGCCCCTCCGAGTAGTTTGGTCGCTTCCTTTGATTGGAACCGATTTGTAGGATTTCGCCTTCCGTCTTATGTGCCTTTCGAGATCACAGTGCAAGCTCTTGGTCTGGTTGTACCCAGCACCATTATAGACGAAGGTGCCTCTGTTAGTATTTTGTCTTCAACTACCTGGAAAGCTTTCATTTCGTCGTCGCTTGCACCCGTTACGCAGAATTTGTTGACATTCAATAGAAGAACGAGTCAACCGTTGGGGATCCTTCCAAGGTTACCTGTTACTTTGGGAGGTAAAACCGTCCATATGGACGTGATGGTTGTTCCCGGTCCCTTGGATTTCAATCTGCTATTGGGGCGCGATTACACCTATGCCATGGGAGCGCTTGTCTCCTCCCTCTTTCGCGTGATGTGCTTTCCACATGAAAGACGGATCGTGACCATTGATCAGCTTTCGTTCTTTGGTCCTAATATGGCATCTGGCCCGCCATCACCCCCTCCTGGTTTCTATCCACCCGTTGTATTTGCCTCACCGCAAGTCAACTATGTGGCCACCTACCCCGTGCCTGTGCTCAGTAACGATGCTGTCGTGCATAGTGTGTTGGGGGCATTGGGTCCTGATTTCCAAGATGTCGTTCTCCCACCTAGTGCGGAACTCTTGGGAATCATGACTTCTTGTTCGTCATAATGAGTAGTATTTCAGAGCATGGTTTCCTCCCTGTCTCAAGCTCTTTAAAAAATTAAACCAGGTTCTCGGAGCATATTTCCTCCACTTGTGTCGAGCTCCTAAAAACAATGAAACACGTTGTTTGAGGATAGTTCTTTTAAGTGAGTCAACCTCGTTAAAATAATGAAACATAAGCATGTTCAATTCAACTTTTTGTTTTGAACCTTCACTCCATTTTTCAATGGACTGAAGCTTGGGGGGCATGCACCTCGAATTGAGACACCATGCTGGGGGGCATGCCCGTCTTCCTCATTTCAAGCATAGTTTGCATATGTGTGTGTGTTCATGTGTGCTTTTAAGCTTGCATAAAAATGAAATGTGTGAGTAGATACATTGTGTGAATACATTTCGCATTGGGTCGTTTGTTATGTAACTGATACATTAGATTACATTTGTATTATACATTTGCATGACATATAGAAAAATCATCACATGTAAAATATCCATCCAAAATAGTCATATGTATATATATATATATGTGTGTGTGTGTGTGTGTGGAAATGTCTGCACAATGTGCATCACGAAAGTCAAAAATATACATAGTTGTCTTAAATACATCCGGAGACGATACGTCTCTCAAAAAATAGGTGTGGTATAAATCCTAAGAGCTAATCCGCATGGTGCTCATGATAGCACGTGACTGCATGCACTAAGCGTCTCAGGATTCGGTTGATCCGACTCGGAACTCCCACCGTGTGGCGCTGGTATGCCATCGATACGTCTGCCAGCCGAGCATAGTCTGGGATCCCGTGGGCAATGCCCTCGAGATTCTGGATCAGCTCCTCTCCTCCGGTGCCCTCTCCCTGAGGATCAGGGGCGAGTTGTGTCCTCCGTGAGATAGGAGACATCCCAGCTGGTCTCTCAGGTCCCACATCTGCATGCATATATAAAATGTGTTAAGACGAATGTGTATTAACAAAAAAAACATATAAATATAAAATCAAAAAACATGAGGTCTTACCCAACTCCTCGTCCCAGTCGTCTCCTTCTGGTAGTGGGAGATCTGGGTCCCCGGTAAAGTCAGTTCCTGCATAGGGTCAGTCTTCCATGACAATCAGCTGGCGCCGTAACCACCTAAAGAACTCCGGCCTCCAGGACATCTGTTGGCCGCCTCCAGATCTGGGCATCAATGCTGCCCAGCGAGCCATTCTTGGCTCTCGTGGTATCGGGTCTGCTACTGCGGCCCCTTGGCCCTGGAAGATTGGTAAGCGTTCTAGAATGAACGACACCAAGATGGAACCATAACCGAACTATTTCAGTTTTCCCTGTTTGCATTTTGTGAGCTTCCTTTTCATGTTTATTGTTACTGCTGCTGCCCAGTTGAACAGTAAGGGACCCATGCATTCTGAGGCCAGCAGGAGTTGGGCCTTTGTGGCCTCGTGCGGTGCCTGCGACCCAGCAACCCGCGTGATGGTATGGAGAACCACTCTCAATGCCAGATCAGGGATAGTGTGGATATCCACTTTCTTTCTACCTGATCTCGTTTGAGCTCCTTGGCACACTCGTGCCATCACTTCTTCCATCTTTTCCCCAGATGGTCTGCTTCCAGTCAACACCGGGATCGGACCTCTGCGGGACAATCCAGTGATAAAATAAACATTGGAAACCTCCAGCTCTAATACCTGGTCTCGTAACCTGAATACCTGTTCATGTTCATCCCAGATACTGATTAAATACTGGAGGAGCTCAGGCTGAGCTCGTAGACAAGGTGTGAGGAAGAACTTTTTCAGTCCACAGTTTCTAAGTGCATTCATGCAAGCTTGACTTTGCATGGCTTGTTCATCCTCTTCTCCATGTTCTCGTTCTTTCCATTCAATTGCCATTTTGATCGGTTACCTGCATTCATATGGTCATAAACCCTTGGTTAGGTCTCTGATGAGTCTCAAATTCCATACAATTTGGTCTAAACGTCGAAATTTTAGGCGTATTTTAAGGTTCGGCCGCTGGCGCGGCTGTTTCGTGAACAGTCACGCCACGTGGCGCGGGCCCTTTGTATAAAAGAGCTCATTGGCGCGGGTCCGTGCCCGATACCCGCGCCAATGAGCCCGACCCTAAATTTTCAAAAATGGCTCTAGAAAACTAATTTACAGTGTAAAACTATTAAAATTTGGATGAAAATGAAGAGCAAGGGAGCGCCTCTTACCTGTGACAGACGAGAAGCTGAATGGTCAACTGGATTTGTCACAATCACCGTCAGAAGTTTCTGCTCCAAATGGACCACTGTTGCTTTTTACCAAGGTAAATAGTGAATGTAATTTTATTTTTACCAATTTGACATATTTATAACTTTTTGACATGAAATGAGTTGTAAAAAGTCATTTTTATCGAATATTTTTATATGTTATGTCGAAAATGGATTTTACGCTTGCTTGGTATGTGCAGCAGCAGGTTTTGCGACTTTAACGATGGAAACGAGTTGTATTTTATACTTTTTCGGACTCGGTAAATACACGAAAAAGTCACTTTGGAGTCACCTTTCAGCTCTTTTCTGACTCTCTAAACATGAAAAGATTTCTGAGGCCCTTGTCGTTTCGATCTCGTTAAATTGGACACGAATCGACATCTACCCAGTATACGTTTAACCCTTTTTCGGGCTGGGATGGATTGATTACGAAAAAGGAATACCCTAGCGTATCGCGACTAGGAGGTTTTCTCGGATATCCTTTTCTACCTTTTCGGATCTGAGGAGCTATTCACGAAAAGGGACCTGTGGAGTTTACTTTTCTGCTGTCTTTTCAAACTCTCTAAACATGAAAAGACGCCGAGTTCTTCCTTTGTCAGACTCGTTAAACCCTGATGACATCGGGTCCAGTCGAAATGACGTTCTCCGAGTTCCTCCTTCCTAGGACTCGTTAAATGCACTAGGATGGATTCGCCCGAAGGGCGGACTTATATTACAAGCATATGATATCCCCTTCAAGCTTTTTATCAAAAATAATTGGGGTACTCGCCAGAAATGGTGGGGGAAAAATGGAACCATCGTTGTTGTTGTCGGCAGTATGTCGCTCTTGAACATGGCACTTGTCTACATTCGTGTCGGGTTGGGGACATCTCATCTCATTTTTTCACTTTGCCTCCGTGGGTTTGGATAATCCCTTTTGACCTCTCCTCTGCTCATTGCCTTGTCACCATGACCTCTGATCTACTGATGTCAAATACTGCCAAATCCACTGTCGTGTCGTTTATATGTTCAAGAAAAGTTGGCCTCTGCTAGTGTCAACCTTCCTCTGATTCTCATATGATCCTGATTCACAAAAAAACATCATGTTCCTCTGTCTCGTGTCGATGATGTGGAAATCATTATGGCCCACCTTCGATCAAGGTCACTTCCTGTCGACATTAGCTCATTATCCAGGAAGCTGATCTAGAGACTCCTTTATGGTACCTTGGAGCCTGCATGCCTCAATGGCAGGTTCGTCGCATTCGACGTGAGGTTTTCATCATTGGCCTCCGATCGAGTGATTCTATGGGTGTTCGACGTCAACTCATTGATTCACATGCCGTAGATTGTACCTGTAGTACCTTGAGGGCCATTGTCATTATTGGTGGTTCCTCTCGCGTCTGTTAACAACTTTCATCATTGGCTGGTAATCAGACGATGTTCCTGCATGTTCGACTTCAGCTCACATATTCACATGCTCGAATTTGTACTTTGTTTGGGTCGAGATGGAGCGCAAGACCCTGGATTGTGTCTGTTGTGATCCAGGCTGTGATTGTGGATTATTATCATTATGTATATGACTCATTGCTTGGATGGCTGCGACCATATAACCTGATTCTATTTATTTGATCCTCGCTGGATGGCTGCGCCCATACCCTGGATCCGGATTATAGTGTACTCTGTTTTGGATGGCTACGCCCATACCACATATACATCATGTACTTGAGATATCAGTTGTATTTTCTGCGCAGGTTTTCCGACGGCGGGCCTTTAGTTGAACATGTTCTCGTAAAGCATTTCACCCCTCTCTCTCTCGGGCCTCATACTTTAGGGGGCACCTGTTACACAGTAATTTGTCACCGTCCCTACCATTCCCCGTCCCGCACAATGGAGGACCCATTTTGTGACCTGTGAACATTGTCATGCCTTGAAAACATCATCAATGCATTCCTCTAAGCATGAGTTTCAATTGCCCTTAAGACATCTCCTTGCAAAAATCATGAAAAACGTCTCCTTTTGCATTGGCGCGGGCAGACATTTCATCACTCGCGCCAATTAGGGAAATCCTGCAAAGAGGTCGCGCCAATTGGCGCCCTGTCATAGAGCAGTAGTAGCGCCACCCAATTTAAGGACTGTTTTTTATATAAGGATGGCGGAAGTTGAGTTTCAACAAACTCAGAAACCATTGCCTATCTTGAGTTGGGAGGTTTGGCTGCGGGAGTTCTATGGAAGGGAAGTAGTTTTTCCACCTCCCATGGAACCTTCCTTGTTGATAGGGCCAATCCCACAATAATAGGGATCCCAACTCCCTCCTTCCCCATCTATAAAAGCCTACTCAATTCCATGGCAAGCTAGTCTTGAAGTGCCTAAGCTTTGAATCTCCAAATTCCCAAGAGCCTTTGTGCTGTAAGAGCCCTCTTCCTTCCCTTAAGGCCGACTCAAGTAAGGAGACTATTGTCGAGAGACTCGGGAGAGGTTTTCCCTTTCCCTGGCGAGCTTTGTGAGACGTGAACGACTGGAGACCCATCCGAAGGAGACCACGACGTCAGAACTTTGGTTGTAATCTCTTTCGATCGTTATTTAATGAATGATTACGATTATGGTTCCACTCTGTTTTCAATGATGTTAATATGAGTAGTATCCTTTTTGACTGATATTGAGTTACGTATGCCGGATTTTATGCTTGTATCTGTTTGTTTCTTGCATGTGCAGATGTCCATCCGCGGAGATCGTTGGAGGATCGTCATCTGCCGAGGCTGAGGAATGGGAATGCTCTCTTCTTCAGATCGTAGCATTGGAATCCAGGTAGGCTTCCATCTTTAGTCTTTTCATTCGTAACTAGGAACTTGCGTCGTAACATTTCTGATTGTTGCTAGACCCCTGCTGGGCTAGTAGGGATCGCCTCTGTCCGCAGAGGGGATTTACCTCCTCAACACTAATAAATTTGTGAAAAAATACAAATGTAAATAATCATATATATTAGCTAAAAATTAAAATATTAATAATAATTGGATAGATTTCTTATGGCGAAAGAATTGGTAGGTAGAATCCAAATGTTTTGCAAATGGATTGGGTCTGGAGATGAATCCAATCACCATCCTATTTTCTTAGAACTAAAAAGTGGCAGTAAAAAACCAAGAAGCCCATATAAGTTCAACTCTTCCTAGATGAAAGAGGAGAGTTATGTCCAACTCATAAAAGACTCCTGGACTCCTTTCAATCGGGATATAACGCCCTTAGTTGCCCAACAATTTAAGGAAACTCTCGAAAAGGAAAAACAAGCCTCAATCCTATGGGCGAAACATAAGAAGGTCAGGGATGAGGCGGACCTTAAAGATATAGAAGTCGAGTTGAAGAGAATGGAGGATCCGGAAGGAGGTGGATACGATTTTGAGGAGGCAAAAGGTAGGATTATGGAGTTGGAAGGAAGGAAAAGAAGGATTCTGCTAGACAAAGAGGAACAATGGAGGCTTAATAATAGAGCAGTATGGTTAAAAAGTGGAGATGAAAACTATAAGTTCTTCCATAATTTTTCCAAAGGTCGGAAGATTATTAATACAATCTAAAAAATACAGAAAGCGGATGGAAGTAAAGCTAATAATTTCGAAGATATAGCGGTGTTGGGAAAGATTTTTTTTTAAAAAACCTCTATAAGGATCTGGAAGAGGCCACAATTGCAAAAGTGATCGGAATTTCCCAAGTTTCACGGAGGATGAAAACAATCAGAATTCGATGGTTCCAATCACCAAGGGGGAATTGGAAGTTGTTCTCAAAACCATGCAAAAGGACAAAAGTCCAAGTCCATATGACTGGATTGTGGAATTTTATCAAGGGTATTTTGAACTGATTGGTGATGACTGGATTAGAGTGGTTGAATACTCTTGACAAAGGGGACATATCCATGAACCATTCAACACAACTTTCTTGGATTTGATTCCCAAGGTGGATGATCCACAATTCTTTGAAGAGTACAAGTTGATCCCATTATGCAATTTTATATACAAGATCATTTCCAAAATAATTGCAGTCCAACTCCGACCTATTCTCTCCAGGAATATATCCAGAGAATAGTTTGGTTTTCTAGAAGGATGAAAAATCCATGAAGCCATTGGGGTAGCTCAAGCATATATGCACAACATCAAAACTGGGAACATGAAGGGTATCATAGTAAAAATTACCTATCTAAAGCTTATGATAGAATCAGCTGGATATATTTGTGCACGCTTCTAACCCATTGGGTTTTGAAATCCCTTTTATCAATTAGATTTATGGGTTTTATTACTAACGTATCCTTTGCAGTGTTGATAAATGGGTTTGCCTACCCTTTTTTTCACTCTTAGAGAGGTATGAGGCAAGGTTTCTCATTATCCCCTCTCCTCTTCCTGCTAACAGCTGAAGGGCTAAGCATATTGTTATTGGCAGCCAAGCGGAGGAGGGATCTTTAGGGTATTGAAGTTGCACCCAATTTATTCATCGCTCATTTAATTTTTGTGGATGACATTTTGGTTTTCAGTAAAGGATCCAGACAAGACCTGGAGAGTCTAAAATATTCCCTTTCTCTTACAAAATGCAAATGGGATGATTTTTAATGAAAGGAAATTATCTTTGGCATATGAAGGTCCAACACGAATGGAAGTCCAAGGAGCACAGACATTTCTCCCTTTTTAGCAAAGAATATCAGGGAAAGTTTCAAATATTTGGGGTTTCATCTAAAGGACAACACCTATAAGAAGGTTGATTGGAGGTGGCTTTTGGCGAAGGTGGAGTTTTAAATGGTTATTGAGAGCAGAAAAACTAGTCTTGATCAAATTAGTGATTAAAGAAATTCCCTTGTATTGGACTTCCCTCACATGGGTTCTGAAAGGCATCCTTCAAGTCATAAGGAAGATGTGTGGGCGGTTCATTTGGGCAGGGAATAAGAAAGAAAAGTTTCTCCCATGGGTCGCTTGGGATAAAATAACATTGCCTAAATCATGGGGAGTATGGGGTCTCAAATATCTTCCCTTGTTTGCAAAGAATATATCAACAAAGTCAAGTTGGAGGCTTCTATATATTGATAATCTTTGGATAATGGTGGTGTCTAAGAAGTATATATTTCCCCTCTCACTATATGAATGGGTTAGGAATCCATCCAAAAGGGTCCTAAACTCACTAGCCATCTGGAAAGTGACAATTGATTCTTTTAATGTCTTAAGTGTGGGTTTATCATGACACGTTGGAAATGGAGAGAAACTCATAATAAGCCTTGACCCCTAGGTAAGGTGCCCAAAAATTTTTAGTCTCCCACTGAAAAAGGTGGCTTTCTTGAACGAAAAGGGGATAATATATTTAAGTCATATTATGGATGATAGAATATCCACTTTCTGGTCCCAAGGATGGGTGAGTGTAGAACAACTCCATTTAAATGGCATTTTGCAAGATATTAGCAAGAGTACATAACAACTTCGAGAAGGTCACATATCACAATTATAGAACAACAAGAAGATATTCTCAAATGGGTACATTCTCCTTTAGGTTCATACTCTCCAAAATTTGGGTATTGATTTGAGATTGAGTCCAACTACAAATTGAACCAAATTGGTGGTGGAAAAAGATATGGAAGTTGGCTTGTCCAACCAAGTCTAGGTTGTTTCTTTGGTGTGTCATCAAAAATAAAATATGGACTTGGGACAATATCCAAAAAAGAAGCAAAGAAGATCTCGGTTGGTGCATCCTATGTAAAAATGTGAAAGAATATGTTCTCCATATGTTCATGAACTGTCCTTTCTCTATCAATATTTTGGAGATCATAAAACAGAGTCTCAGATGCAATTTGGAGTGGAGAGGACAATATTTTGGGGAGGCATGGAAATCATGGTGGGAATCAACTTAGGAAAGGAAAATTCCTCCCCTATTTTGCTGGAGTGTCTAGATTTTCAGGAACAAAGCGATCTTCAGAGATCGAGCTTCAAATCTGCTCTCATTTCCTCTAAAATTGCAGCTAAATATGCTCTTTTCCCACAAAGGAATCAAACCTAGCTCCTTGTGTGGTAGTTGCAGATGAAATCAATCAAAAATTCTCATGGGATTATTTTGATGGACCATTAATCAGGAGCTTAGTAATTAGCTAAAAAATGAAAGTGCTCAGAAATGCTTCAGACCTGAATGACTGGATTGAGCTCGTCACCGGGATTCCAACGCAACTCGTTTCATCAAAATCTGAGTTCGTATGAGTAAGTTATGGTCTGCTGTTTGTTTTCCCAAATAGGTAAAAATTGTGCAGAAAAGTGACATATTGATGACTTGGCAGTCTAGTCAACACCTCGGGAATCTTCAGGGAATATTCTCTGGTTTTCAGCCAGTGACACTCTGAAAAGTGTCATGACCAGATTCGTCAATGTTGCTTGGGGAAGTTTATTTTTTCCTCCTAGTCTTAAGTTTGGAATTATTATCTATGGTGGATTATTTTTATTAAGGGTGAATTTTAGGCCAATGGGGAAGGGCCACATGGCACAGCCAGAGACTTCCACGTGCCCCCCCCCCCCATGGCAAGGTTGGTTGGCATGATTTTTTTATACAATGTCAAAGTTGGGCGCATATCATATATAATACCAAAGTTCGGAACCATAGTCGACATACAAATATCAAATGGGGTGCATTATATTTAAACCAGAGTTTTTTTATACTATGGTCCAAGCCTTTTCATGTTCAACACAAATTATATGATCGGGGTTGAGGTCGAACCCACGACCACCCGCACCACAGTCCACTTGTCGCCGTGTTCCTTAACCATTAGCAACACCGATTATTTGAAGTTTGTCGGCAGCATATATGGGGGTTCGGAGGGGGCCAACCCCCTCCCACATGACCGCGTGCCCAGAACCAGGAGCCAACACCTACAAACTGACGGAGTTTTTAATACGTATTTAATTATCGTTAATATGTTGTTACACAGTAATTTGTCACCGTCCCTACCATTCCCCGTCCTGCACAATGAAGGACCCATTTTGTGACCTATGGACATTGTCATGCCTTGAAAACATCATCAATGCATTCCTCTAAGCATGAGCTTCATTTTCCCTAAAGACATCTCCTTGCAAAAATCATGAAAAACATCCCTTTTTGCATTGGCGCGGGCATACAATTGATGCTCATACCTGAATCTTACAAAGTCGCATAGCTGAGCGCACAACACAACGATAGTGCGCTATTTATGGTTAAGAATGTTTTTTAAATAAAGATGGCGGAAGTTGTGTTTCAAACAACTCAGAAACCATTACCTATCTTGAGTTGGGAGGTTTGGCTGCGGAAGTTCTATGGAAGGGAAGTGGTTTTGCCACCTCCCATGGAACCTTCCTTGTTGATAAGGCCAATCCCACAATAATAGGGATCCCAACTCCCTCCTTCCCCATCTATAAAAGCCTGCTCAATTCCATGGCAAGCTAGTCTTGAAGTGCCTAAGCTTTGAATCTCCAAATTCCCAAGAGCCTTTGTGCTGTAAGAGCCCTCTTTCCTCCCTTAAGGCCGACTCAAGTAAGGAGACTATTGTCGAGAGACTCAGGAGATGTTTTCCCTTTCCCTGGCGAGCTTTGCGAGACGTGAACGACTGGAGACCCATCCGAAGGAGACCACGACGTCAGAACTTTTGTTGTAATCTCTTTCGATTGTTATTTAATGAATGATTACGATTATGGTTCCACTCTGTTTTCAATGATGTTAATATGAGTAATATATTTTCTGACTAATATTGAGTTACGTATGCCGGATTTTATGCTTGTATCTGTTTGTTTCTTGCATGTGCAGGTATCCGTCCGCGGAGATCGTGGAGGATTGTGATCTGCCGAGGCTGAGGAACGGGAACACTCTCTTCTTCAGATCGTAGCATTGGAATCCAGGTAGGCTTCTATCTCTAGTATTTTCATTCGTAACTAGGGACTTGCGTCGTAACATTTCTGATTGTTGCTAGACCCCTGCTGGGCTAGTAGGGATCGCCTCTGTCCGCAGAGGGGATTTACCTCCTCAACAATTTGGCGACTCTGCTGGGGATTGTCTAGATTTCATTGTCTCGTTTTGATTATTTTATGTTTTTCCTTGCTTGATGAGCCTTCTGGGTTGGGTTCTTTTGTTGTTGTTTACTTCTTGGTTTGCTTAGTATGCATTGATCTGCTTCTGGAGTAGTTCTTTTTCTTTTTTGGCTGAGAAACTCGACTGGCGCGCTTTTTAGCTCGACAGTCGCGCCAATTGGCGCATGTTGCTTTTGTTTAGCCCGCGCCAATTGCTTTCTGGCGCCAGTTTCAGCCTTACAGTCGCGCCACTCCTGTAAGGTTTTTGAGTTTCCTCATTTTTGAGCTCTCTGGGTTTGGTCAGTGTTTTTCTTCTTGATTTTCCAACTGCCTGAGTGTGTTGGAGTCCTGTTTGACTGGGAATTCACCTCTGTCCTTTGGTTGTTTGCTTTTATCTATTGATTTCACGTTTTGAGCCCTAGGGCATCTAGTGGCTTAGTGTATCGAGCCCTCCTTGGGAGTTTTGGTGTTTTGTTTGTCCGGTCGACTTTCTGATTGATTCTCCACATCCTCTTAGTAGTTGTTCATTGTTTTGTTGCGATTTTTGGGTGATTGTTCATTCCTTCATTCGAATTTCGTTTGGTCTTGCATTGGGCCTAGATCACACAGCCCATTGGAGCCTTTTGAGTCTTTTCTTGGTTTTGAGAGACTTTGGTCGATTTGGGATCTGATTGCTTGCGTTGTTGAGTGAAATTTGTTTTTTTTTCTTTATCGAATATCGTTTCTCAAGTTGTTCCGTTTGTTTTCAGTTTGTTTAGTGCATATTAGCTATCAAACGTTGAAAATTACAAAAAAAAATCTCTTGTGCTTTTGGTTGAATTAGTGCAAATTGTAATCTTTTCGATTTTGCTAATAATTAGTGATCTGAATGAAAAGTTTTCAATTTCATTAGTTGCATTAGAGATCTCGTTGTTTGTCTTCCGTTCATTTCGTTTGTGTAAAAGCTCTCAACTCTTCTCTAATTAGTTTTCATCGAACGAAATGTTGGACTGTGGCATGTAGTTTTGCATTTAGGAGTCTTTTAAGACACTACATACGATAGGGCCTTAAAATTGAAACTTAATCGAAGATCAACTTTAAAATCTATTCAATTAACCTAAGGCAGCATTGGAACTTAACGAAACATTTTTTATAGGTCTAGGCTAGAGACGTGTTCCGGCGTCTTTAAACCTAGCAGCTGTCGTTCGCCTTCTGGCTTTAGACAGCGCTAGTATGGACTTGTGCTCCCCGTACCGTCGCGTATATAAAGGGAGACCCCTCTAGTTTTTCAACCCTTTATCCATAGGAAGCCGAGTCTACCGCCCTATACCCGTGATACACCGAACACAGCATTCGAGGAGACTACCTGCACGTACGGAAAGTCCTTGGTCGATTTCTGTTTCATTACTGAAACCAAGGTGTATATTGCAGTTCACAGATATTTGGCACACCCTTTGTGCCTAGTTTTTCCTGAGCAGTCATTTGGTCTTTTCTAACTCCCTAAACTTGAAAAGACCGTCGAGCGCTTGTCCTTTCATGCTTGTATCAAATCTGAAAGAGATAGAGTCACCTTTCTATTGTTTCTCGACTCTTAAAATATGAAACGATAGAGTTTCTTACTTTTCAATGTGGTAAAAATTAATCACCCACGATTACACGCCCACTTAGATATTGCTTGTTGACCGTTTGATCGTGTGTCTTGACTCTTTTTCGGCCCGTGTGTGGTTTTGAGTTGATGGCAACTTTTTCAGAGTTTACCGACCAAGGAATCCCCTCAGAAGGGAATCCTAGTCATTTTCCTCCTTTTGGAAATGTTGGTGCTCCTTACATGGCGACGTTGTCCCTTCCTGGGTTAACTGTTGGGTTGCCTGTTTGGTTGTTCTCAACCTCTGTAGTCCCGAATGTCTCCACTACTGTTCAATCAGTTCCTCCGCCAGAACAACATCATGTTGATTCCAAGGTGGACCTCTCCCCTCCTTCGCCTGTTTCTGCGTCCTCATCTTCTACTTCGCCTGGTGAAAGCCTGGATTCGAGTAACCAGGTGGCTAAGAAGAAGAAGAAGACAAAGAAGAAGAAGTCCGATAAGCGAGAGGTTAAATGTACAGCTACTGTCTCTGAGATATATCCTCTTGATAAACCTTCCAACCCTCCACGGAAAGTCAAGTTCCCTTGCCTGTTGTGCACGGGAGACCATCTTCTTCGAGACTGCCCTGGCATCCCCAAGGTGCTCGAAGCATGGTCCGATGGCCATCCGCCATTGCCTTTGACTTCCGGGAGCCAGGTTGGGGGCACGTCTTCAGCTGGTGCTGATAAGGCTCCTAAGAAGCAGGGTAAGATCACCAATCCCTGTAAGTTGTGTGAAGGGCACCATGCCATTCACCTTTGTCCTTATATGGATGAAGCCAAACTAGTTTTGGACAACCCAATCGGTTCTACACCATGCCTTCCACCTGGTTATAATCGGCTTTCTTCGAGTCTTCCGCCAGCTGATCCTACGATTGGTCAAGAGTCATCCTTGGTCGATCCCACTCCCCTAGAAATTCAAATTCACGAATCCGTCCCTGACCAACCATTGGTCGTAGGATCGGTTGAACTAGCCCCATCCGCGGTGCACCAGGTCTTTTCTGTCGAGAGTGGATCTCACACCCCCCATGTCCTTCTGATTTCTTCAGATTCTTCAGACTTGGAGAAATATTCTCCTGTCCCTGTACTTCAAGAAGCTCCTCCTCCGCCTCCCATGATGGAGGCTCCGGAGGATATCCCTCCCGCCTTCGAGATGGAGGTTATGGAGGACGCTTCTTCTTCCGTAACATCAGGGGAAGACCTTCGCATGACGATGGTAGCCCCTCCGAGTAGTTTGGTCGCTTCCTTTGATTGGAACCGATTTGCAGGATTTCGCCTTCCGTCTTATGTGCCTTTTGAGATCACAGTGCAGGCTCTTGGTCTGGTTGTACCCAGCACCTTTATAGATGAAGGCGCCTCTGTTAGTATTCTATCCTCCACTACCTGGCAAGCTTTCGGTTCGCCGTCGCTTGCGCCTGTTATGCATAATCTGTTGACTTTTAACAGAAGGACGAGTCAACCGTTAGGGATCCTTCCAAGGTTACCGATTACTTTGGGAGGTAAAACCATCCATATGGACGTGATGGTTGTTCCAGGCCCCTTGGATTTCAATCTACTCCTGGGGTGCGATTACACCTATGCCATGGGAGCGCTCGTCTCCTCCCTTTTTCGTGTGGCTTGTTTCCCGCATGAAGGACGGATCGTGACCATTGATCAACTGTCGTTCTTTGGTCCTAATGTGGCAACTGGTCCGCCATCTCCCCCTCCTGGTTTTTGTCCACCCGTTGTATCTGCCCCACCGCAGGTCAACTATGTGGCTACCTACCCTGTGCCCGCACTCAGTGATGACACCATCGTACATAGTGTACTGGGGGCATTGGGTTCTAACTTCCAGGATGTTCTCCTTCCATCGGGAGTGGAACTCTTGGAAGCACCGCCTTCTTGTTCATTTTGATGTAAGTCGGTCGGAGCATAGTTCCTTTTCCTGTGTCAAGCTCCTTAAAAAATGAAACCAGGTTCCCGGAGCAGAGTTCCTTGTCTTGTGTCAAGCTCCTTAAAAAATGAAACAAGGTCGTCGGAGCATAGTTCCTTGTCTTGTGCCAAGCTCCTTAAACCATGAAACAAGGGTGCCCGAGGATAGTTCTTTTAATGTGTCAACCTCGTTAAAACAATGAAACACGTTCCTGTTGATTGGTCTTTGATCGGATCTCGTAGAAATCCCGATCGAGTCTTTCTCTTGTCTTAACCTGTTAAACTTCACTCCCATCTTGCCTTATGGATGGGTGACTTGAGAATATGTACCTCGAATTGAGTCACCATGCTGGTGGCATGCAAAAAAATTTCAAGCATAGTTTATCTTTGTTTCAAGCTTGTGTACATATGAAACCAATTCCAAGCATAGTTTATCTTTGTTTCAAGCTTGTGTAAAAATGAAACCAAATTCAAATAGATTTTTCTGATTTCAAGCTTGTGTAAAAATGAAACCATTCCCATTTTACCTCTTGTGATTGCCATTTTATCAGTGTGTTTTGTCAGATGAGCCTTGGTTTTATGATTCCACCGTCACTATCTGCTTGGCTGATCTTATGCCTTCACTTGGTTATTTTACCAATTCCTGAGGAACCGTTGTGATGAGTGGTCTTGTTAGCCAGCCTCTTAACCTTTACTTGTTCTGATAAGTTCCACCATTACCGGAACCAGTTGCTACCCTTTATACCACTCGTTCCTCCAGGAGGAGTCACCTTTCAGCTCTTTTCTGACTCTCTAAAACTAAAAACATCATTGAGTCGCTTGTCATTTTGAACTTGTTAAATTGGCTATGAAGCGATATCTACCCAGTATACGTTTACTCCTTTTTCGGGCTAGGATAGATTATTTACAAAAAAGGAATACCCTAGCCGATCGTGACTAGGAGGTTTGGATATTGTTTTCTACCTTTTCGAATCCAGAGGTATTCTGAAAAGGGACTGTGGGATTTAGCACTACCATTTGTCTTTTCAACCTCTCTAAACATGAAAAACTGGCGAGTTCTTTCCTTTTTATCGGACTGTTCCTTGATGACATGGGATCGGTGAAATGACGTTCTCAGAGTTCCTCCTTCTAGGACTCGTTAAATGCACTAGGATGGATTCCTTGCGAAGAAGCGGACTTTCTATTAAAGCATATGTTATCCTTTTCAAGCTTGTTTATAAAAAATAATTAGGTACTCGCCGAGAAATGGTGGGGAAAAATGGAACCATACGTCGTTGTTGTTGGCAGTATATCGCTTTTGAACATGGCACTTGTACATTCGTGTCAGGTTGGGGACATCTCATCTCGTTTCTTCACTTTGCCTCCGTGGGTTTGGATAATCCCTTTTGACCTCTCCTCTGCTCATTGCCTTGTCACCATGACCTCTGATCTGTTGATGTCAAATACTGCCAAGTCCACTTTCGTGCCGTTTATATGTTCAAGAGAAGTTGGCCTCTGCAAATATCAACCTTCCTCTGATTCTCATACGATCCTGATTCACAACAAAACATCATGTTCCTCTGTCTCGTGTCGATGATGTGGGAATCATTATGGCCCACCTTCGATCAAGGTCACTTCCTGTCGACATCAGCTCATTATCCAAGAAGCTGATCTAGAGACTCCTTTATGGTACCTTGGAGCCTGCATGCCTCAATGGCAGGTTCGTCGCATTCGACGTGAGGTTTTCATCATTGGCCTCCGATCGAGTGATTCTGTGGGTGTTCGACGCCAACTCATTGATTCACACGCCGTAGATTGTACCTGTAGTACCTTGAGAGCCATTGTCATCATTGGTGGTTCCTCTCGCGTCTGTTAACAACTTTCATCATTGGCTGGTAATCAGACGATGTTCCTGCATGTTCGACTTCAGCTCACATATTCACATGCTCGAACTTGTACTTTGTTTGGGTCGAGATGGAGCGCAAGACCCTGGATTGTGTCTGTTGTAATCCAGGCTGTGATTGTGGATTATTATCATTATGTATATGACTCATTGCTTGGATGGCTGCGACCATACCTGAGTCTATTTGTTTGATCCTCGCTGGATGGTTGCGCCCATACCCTGGATCCGGATTATAGTGTACTCTGTTTCAGATGGCTGCGCCCATACCACATATACATCATGTACTTGAGATATCAGTTGTATCTTTCTCCGCAGGTTTTCCGACGGCGGGCCTTCAGTTGAACATGTTCTCGTAAAGCATTTCACCCCTCTCTCTCTCGGGCCTCATACTTTAGGGGGCATCTGTTACACAGTAATTTGTCACCGTCCCTACCATTCCCCGTCCCGCACAATGGAGGACCCATTTTGTGACCTGTGAACATTATCATGCCTTGAAAACATCATCAATGCATTCCTCTAAGCATGAGCTTCATTTTCCCTAAAGACATCTCCTTGCAAAAATCATGAAAAACATCCCTTTTTGCATTGGCGCGGGCATACAGTTCAGTACTCGTGCCAATGGGGAAAATCCTGCAAAGAGGTCGCGCCAACTGGCGCTCTGTCCCAGAGCAGTAGTCGTGCCAGCCAATTTAAGGAATGTTTTTAAAATAAATATGGCGGAAGTTGAGTTTCAACAAACTCAGAAACCATTTCCTATCTTGAGTTGGGAGGTTTGGCTGCGGGAGTTCTATGGAAGGGAAGTGGTTTTGCCACCTCCCATGGAACCTTCCTTGTTGATAGGGCCAATTCCACAATAATAGGGATCCCAACTCCCTCCTTCCCCATCTATAAAAGCCTGCTCAATTCCATGGCAAGCTAGTCTTGAAGTGCCTAAGCTTTGAATCTCCAAATTCCCAAGAGCCTTTGTGCTGTAAGAGCCCTCTTTCCCCCCTTAAGGCCGACTCAAGTAAGGAGACTATTGTCGAGAGACTCAGGAGAGGTTTTCCCTTTCCCTGGCGAGCTTTGCGAGACGTGAACGACTGGAGACGCATCCGAAGGAGACCACGACGTCAGAACTTTGGTTGTAATCTCTTTCGATCGTTATTTAATGAATGATTACGATTATGGTTCCACTCTGTTTTCAATGATGTTAATATGAGTAATATATTTTCTGACTGATATTGAGTTACGTATGCCGGATTTTATGCTTGTATCTGTTTGTTTCTTGCATGTGTAGGTATCCGTCCGCGGAGATTGTGGAGGATTGTGATCTGCCGAGGCTGAGGAACGGGAACACTCTCTTCTTCAGATCGTAGCATTGGAATCCAGGTAGGCTTCTATCTCTAGTCTTTTCATTCGTAACTAGGAACTTGCGTCGTAACATTTCCGATTATTGCTAGACCCCTGCTGGGCTAGTAGGGATCGCCTCTGTCCGCAGAGGGGATTTACCTCCTCAACATATGTGGTTAAGCCACGATAAATTGGGATTTGTCGATAAGTGTGGGTTAGCATTAAACGCGCTTAACCCCACTTAAATACATGCTTATCGATAATTAATCGCGCACTTATCTTGGTGGAAAATATGGTGGACCTGCCAAATGCGGATCAGCTCCACAATTAGTGGAGTTAATTGGCGGACTTCCAGATTTAGTGGAGAAAAACTAGGAAATTTTGGTTTTCCATAACTGAGGAAATTTTCGACCAATTTTGGCTCACAAAGAGTCATTCTTGGTATATTTTGATGTTTTGGAGCCGTTTGGAGTAGGTTACAGAGGAAACGGGAGATTGTAAACAACACTTTTGCACAATTGAAGCTAATACAAAGGCCCACACTATGAAGCAAGACCAAGGAAATGTATCCTAGGAGGGGTGAACTCCTTCATCAAAAACTTGTGTATTTGTCTCTGTTATTTGTGCTTGTTGTGTTTTATTATGTTTTTGTTCAGAATTGAGTTCCATGATTTTAAGTTCATGAAACACACTTAATCTCATCACGTTTAATGAATTGTCACTCATAAGCACATGTATAAACCCTTATATGATAAACAAACCAAAGCACTTTCATGTTAATTCTGAAACTGATATTAGCACAACATTAACTAACACTCGATTTCAGATCAAGTTGGTATTAGAGCCAGGTTGCTAAAGGTTATTTTCTTGCTTTGATTGAGATTGTGCAATAAGGGTTTTAATAGTTGCAATTTTGTGATGCTTACAAGTTTGAAGTTGCAGAGAGGAGAAGGGAAGCTATTGGTTGTTAGTCCTGAGATTAGGACAAGAAGGAAGAGAGCTGATAAAGCATAACCTTCACCCAAAGTTCCATTCAAAACTGCACTTTAAGCACCTCAAGTTCCATCTCTAGCAATTGAGCTTGAGGAGGTAAAAATTGTACAAGAAGCTGAAGTGATTGAAGAGGTACAAGAATAAGAGGTTGAGCTTGAATCCTTAGCCATTATTTCAGGAGTTGGAGGGACTCATGGACATTCACAAGAAGAATATGTCAAGAGAGACTTCAAAGACATACAAATAATGGTTAAAATCATGTTTGATGCATTCATTGCAGAAAGAGCAGGAGAAGGTTCTAAGCCTTCACATGGAGAAGGATCTTCAGATGGTAAGAAGGACGAAGAGAAGAGTTCGAAAGGCAGTGGAGGAAAGCCACCTCCATCTCCACCATTCTCATCCTCATCATCTTAATCAACATCTTCATCTTCCACATCCACCACAAAAGCCACCCACACTCATTCAAAAATCCCAAAACGAAAAACTCCATTACTCAAGTTGGACATCAAGTTTGAACTTCCCATGTACAATGGTGAGGTAAATGCAGAGAAGTTAGACAATTGGGTCCGTCAATTGGAAGTATACTGCAAAATTTAAAATATACAAGAGGACGACATAAAGATCCAGTTAGCTTGATTAAGGCTAGAAGGAGCAGCACTAGTTTGGTGGGAGACAAAGACTCAAGAGGAAATGCAAATTCGTGGTAAGATATCCATTTCATGGGTTGAATTCATTTATTCCATTAAAAGACGGTTTTAGCCATTATCCTATATGCAAAAAGCAATAATGAGTTGGAAAAAATTTAGGCAACTCAAAGGCCAAATTTTTCAAGAGTGCACACAAGAGTTTAGAATGAGGGCTTTGTTGTTAGGAGTAAACTTGAATTCACAAGACACACTCTTGAAATATATTGGGGGTTTACATTCCTACTTGAAACATATTATCCTTATGTTTAACCCAAACAACTTAGATGTAGTATGTGTGTAAGCCATGCATCTTGAAGCAATGGGAAAGAACATTAAGGAAGAGGGTAGTAAGAAGAAGCCATTCGAGGGTAAGGGAAAAGAGAAGGGAGGAAAATGGAAGAGAAAGAAGAATGCAAACATCAAGAAAGAAGGGGAGAAAAATAAATGCAAACATTTTTCCAAAGAGAGGCATGATGAAGCCCACTGTTGGAAACTACATCCCGAACTAAGGCCAAAGAAACCAAATAACAAAGGGAAACAGAAGATGATTGCCACCACACAACAAGATCTTGGATCTGATTCAGGAGATGAGACCAAGATTGTAGCCATGGGTAACAAAGGAAAGGAATCCATAACAAGTAATAGTTCCTCAAATAGTCACAACAAAACTCCAAATGAAGACACAATGATAGAATTGTTCCATGTTAGATTTATTTCAAATCATACAAAGATTGATGCATTTTTTGATAATGGGTCACAAGCAAACCTGACTTCAGAAGGCTTAGTCAAAAAGCTTAACCTTGAAACCGTACCACATCATAAACCATACCCTTTGGGTTTGATAGTTAAGAATGCCAATTTATAGGTTACAAGGATGCATATTTAGATTTGTTATTACTGCAAACTTTGTTGATGAAGTCAAGTTAGATGTGGCTCCACTTGAAATTTCCGGGATTATCTTGGGAAGTCCATATTTGTATGACAGGAAAGCGGTGTTTTATCGCCATGAGAAAAAATATCATTTTCTTAAGGATGGGTTGGAGTATATTATGAGAGCTCATCCCAAGAAACAATATATTTCTTTAGTTAATGCAGGGAAAATGAAGAGGCTAGTTAATGCAATTAATTTTTTTGTGCTTCTCATGATCAAGAAAAAGGATGATGTTGACTATGAATCTTTTGAAGGATGTGATGAAAAATTAAAATCTGATTTGTTTGATGTGGTAAGTCAGCATGGTGAGATGTTTCAATAACCAAGTGGGTTACCTCCCAAGAGGGGAATTCAGCATGAGATTCAGTTGCAGTAGGATCTTCCACTTCCAAACATTGGTATGTATCGCATTTCAATCAAGAAGCAAATTGTAAATCAAGAAGCAAATTCAAGAATTTATGAACAAAGGTATTATACGCCCATCTACTTCACCATGTGGTTCACCAATTGTTTTGGTACCAAAGAAGGATGAGACTTGGCGCATGTGCATAGATTTCTGTGCACTGAATAAAATCATGGTAAAGAATCGTTACCCACTCCTAGGCATTGATGATTTACTAGATCAGTTAAAGTATGCAAGATATTTCACTAAGTTAGACTTGCGAAGTGGTTATCATCAAGTTAGAATAGCTAAAGAGGACATTTGGAAAACTGCTTTTAAAACTAGAAAAGGATTGTTTGAGTGGTTAGTTATGCCATTTGGTCTAACAAATTCTCCAGTTACTTTCACGAGAGTCATGAATGATGTACTTAGACCATTTCTAGATGACTTCTTCATTTTTTACTTAGATGACATACTTATATTCAACAAATCAAGTGATCCAGGTGGCTCCAGAGACACACACATGACAAAGAGGGCTGATGAAAGCTCAAAAATCAAAGTGACCGGAATGCTTTCGAACCAGAACCAGAGCGTAGATTTGTTGTCCTGATTGCAATGGTGTGAGCGGTTCGTCAAACCGAGCTCGTATGAAAAAGTTAGAAGTATTCAAAGTTTTGGGTTGATTGGGCAGGTTAAGGAGGACACAATTTGAACGAAATTCGGCCATCAGTTTCTAGCCAGCTTCGACTAGATTTCGGGAAAATTTGTGGGATCGTTAATTTGTCTCCTACGGTAAAAAATCGAATAATTTTAAAATGGGCAGTTAGTTTACGTAAAACAAAAAAATATTAAAAAAAAGGGGTGGGGGCCATGACCCTTGCCACCCCCATCGGACTGCATGAATATAACAAAATATATTAAAACAATGGGTCGGCGGGCCATGACCCCCATTGAACCCACAGCACGGAACCCACACCATGAAAAAAAAATATGTAATATATGGTGGGGTGATTGTCGGTCAACCCCGCCACCCCAACCACCACTCCATTTACATACATGTAAAACGACGGACTAACGGGTATCAAGCCCACGCTAGGCACGTGGGTTGGCCTACCTCCATGTGGAAATCCCATCATAATGACCCTCCCAATTTAAAACACATAACCACATTCTAAACATGCAAAATAGTTAAAACAAACGCACCATTTGTGGAGGGGTCAAGATTTGATCCCCCGACCTCCTCTCTAACAATGGCAATTTGTAACACTAGGCCAACGACCTTTATGTTGGTAATTCTGCCCAGAAAAGTGTATTTAAACCTCATTTTTTCATAGTGCACGTAGGCCAGGATAGTTGAGGATGGAGCATTGATCAAGTTTTATTAGTTTATTGCAGGTGATGCGGAACCATGAACCATGTGCAAAGGCAGATGGAACCTTGATTGAGCTCAACTTTCAGGAGGGCGAAATTTTTCCAGTGTCCAAATGGGACAAAATTTATGTCGATTTTGCACTTTTTGACGACACAAATCTGATGATGTATTCAGATTTTCCATCTGCGCTTTATATTTTGCGTCTACTTTTCAAAGTGGTGTTGCAAGTGTCAGCATTCAGTGGGTGAGCAGTCGATTTCACACCTTTCGACGCCACTGTTGCGATGGTGATTTCATATCCAGCAGCAGAGCATCTCATTCTTCAGTCATCTTCATTGTGAGGTATATGATGCATGGATTTCATGTACTTACTTGTCTCTTTGTCTAGGAGATGCATTGTGCTGTACAAATCCCATTTGATGTTTGATGTGGGATCTTGTTTTGTTCTTGATGTGAGATGTACTTTCTATCATGGATTTGTATTATGTTTGAGATCCCTTTGATGTCATGTTGGTGAGATACTCATTGTCACATGTATATTTGTTTGAGATCCCTTTGTTGCCATGCTGGCGGGATACTCATAGTAATTATGTGTGAGTTATTGTCATACTGATAGGAGTCATTTTTATGAATGAGAGTTTTGGTAGTGGAACATCTCGTGGAGAGGTCCAGCCACACCCCCATGAGGGAATTTCGTTGTATGACAGAGAAAACACCATTCATGTACATCATCACTATTACAACACTTAATGCAGCGGCCTACACCATCTTGACACCGAGGCCCGGAGACGTAGTCCCTCCTGGACGAACTCCGTTATCAATCTCTTATGTTGCTAATGCTTGTTATGTTCCTCTTCGTTACAACATGCAAATATGTTATTTTATGTTCATTAATGATTTGATGCAATTATAACACATCAGCCGAAGTAAAAGGTCTTGGTTAAAAGGCTATGAAGAATTTAACCGAATCAAGTGGTATGAGAGCAGTTCTTCTTGCTGATTTGGATTGTAGACGTGAACATTGAACGTTCATTGAATTGAGCACTGGAGGATGTTAGGGACATGTACGAGACCATGCTCAGGGTTTCTGAGAAAGAGGACGTGTTGTACAAGGCTTATGAAAAACAAGCAACAAAGAACCCTGAATTAAAGACACTCCTACAGGAAGAGAGGGAGGACAAACATCGATTACAGCTTCAGTTGCAAGCCACGACAAAGACATTGGAAGAATTGAAGCACAACAACGAAAGTCTTCAAGGAAACCATGATGCATTGAAGGCACTCCTACAGGAAGAGAAGGAGGAGAAGCAACGATTGCAACTTCAGCTACAAGCCGCGACCCTAGCTATCTTGTAATGATAGCTAGGGTGTGATTCCCATTTGATGTAAACTTGACCACTGAGTGCATGTTATAAACTCGTGGCAAGTATGGTTCATAGTTGGTCAATTTGAGCATGTAATTTGTAAGAGATTGTACTACAGATTTGTAGAGGGTGCAGGTGTTGGTTCATCGCTTAAGGCTCTAAAGAACAAAGGTGAATGAGATGGAAGGGTGACCTTTTCATGACAGTTGTGGTGCAGACATAGTACACAGTCGTTGTAGATTCATGTTGATGCCTTTGGAGGACCAAAAGATCCTCAGTGGGGAGGATTGATCTAGGTGGTTCCAGAGACACACACAGGACAAAGAGGGCTGA
Source organism: Pinus albicaulis (assembly GCA_034641835.2). Classification (NCBI taxonomy): domain Eukaryota; kingdom Viridiplantae; phylum Streptophyta; class Pinopsida; order Pinales; family Pinaceae; genus Pinus; species Pinus albicaulis. Next base: position 102,838,504 of record CM076571.1, read on the forward strand.
TGAAATCTCAAAAATCAAAGTGTTAGGAATTCTTTCAAACCAGGACCAGAGCGTAGATCTCGTCGTCTTGATCGCAACGGTGTGAATGGTTCGTCAAACCGAGCTCGTATGTGAAAGTTAGAAGCAGTCAAAGTTTTGGGTTGACATGGATGACTCGACAGGTTAAGGAGGACACAATTTGAATGAAATCCAGCCACCTAATTCTGGTCAGCTCCGGCTGGATTTCGAGTGAATTTGTGGGACCGTTAATTTGTCTCCTATGGTAAAAAATAAATAATTTTAAAATGGCTAGTTAATTTACATAAAACAAACAAATATTAAAAAAAAGGGTTGGGGCCATGACCCCTGCCACCCCCATCGAACCGCATGAATATATAACAAAATATATTAAAACAATGGGTCGGTAGGCCATGACCCCCACTAGACCCACGGCACAGAACCCGCACCATGAAAAAACCATATGTAATATATGGTGGGGTGGTCGGCGGTCAACCCCACCACCCCAACCACCACTCCATTTACATAAATGTAAAACAACGGACTGGTAGGTATCGAGCCCGCGCCAGCCACGTGGGCTGGCCCGCCTCCATGCAACAGTCCCATCATAACGACCCTCCCAATTTAAAACACATAACCACATTATAAACACGCAAAATAGTTAAAACAAACACATCATTTGTGGAGAGGTCGGGATTTGATCCCTCGACCTCCTCTCCAACAATGGAAATTTTTACCACTAGGCCAACGACCTTTATGTTGGTAATTCTGCCCAGCAAAGTGTATTTAAACCTCATTTTTGCACAGTGCGCCCAGGCCAGGGCAACGAAGGATGGAGCGCGCGGATCTAGTTTATTATTTTATTGCAGGTGATGCGAAACCATGAGCCATGTGCAGATGCAGGCGGAACCTTGATTGAGCCCAACTTTTAGGAGGGAGAAATTTGGCCAGTGTCCAAATGGGACAAAATTTATGTCGATTTTTCACTATTCGATGACACGAATATGATGGTGTATTCAAATTTTCCATTCGAGCTTTATATTTTGCGGCCACTTTTCAAAGTGGAGTTGCAGGTGTCAACATTCAATGAGTGAGCAGTCGATTTCACACATTTCAACGCCACGGTTGCGATGGTGATTTCATAACCATCAGCAGAGTAGCTCATTCTTCAGTCATCTTCAGCGTGAGGTATATGATGCATGGATTTCATGTACTTCTTTGTTTCTTTGTCTATGAGATGCATTGTGTTGTACAGATCCCTCTTAATATTTGATGTGGTATCTTTTTTTTTTCTTGATGTGAGATGTACTTTCTATCATGGATTTGTATTATGTTTGAGATCCCTTTTATGTCATGTTGGCGGGATACTCATTGTCACATGTATGTTTGTTTGAGATCCCTTTGTTGCCATGCTAGCGGGATACTCATAGTCATTATGTGTGAGTTATTGGTATACTGATAGGAGTCCTTTTTACGAATGAGAGTTCCTGTAGTGGAACATCTCTTGGAGAGGTCCAACCACTCCTGCGTGAGGGAATTTTCATTGTACGAAAAAGAAAAAACCATCCATGTACATCATCACTATTACAACACTTAATGCAGTGGCCTACACCATCTTGACACCGAGGCCCAGAGACGTTGATTCGGATTTATGCAGGAATGCAACATAATAAAAAAATAACAAATATGCTTACACACATAATGGAAATAAAATATCTAGGGTGCTGGTAGCGAATATCTGAGAAGAGATGTGGCGGCTACATACCTTTGAACTGTGTTACAATGAGGCTCGAGGGCCTATTTATTATGGAAAAATAATGGAGAACTCTAAACGTCCAAAAACCTAACCCTAGGAGATGAAGCGCCAAAACTATGGGCCCCGTTTGGGTAAATTGGTGTTTCAACTTCCCGAGGTTGTAACTTTGGCATACTATCTCTGTTTGACGCACATGATACATCATTAGAAATATCTATCTGAGGACTAAAAATGTCACCATGAATATTGATTTCAAAATAGAATCATATTTGCTTGACAAACGATGCCCAAAAAACTTCATTTAGGGCCTCAAAACGGCTCCGAAAGTTCAGGACCCGAAAAACTGCTAAAAATAGTAAGTTGTGCCGAAACTGAAAAACTAAGAGAGAAAATGGTGGGGCCCCAAGTGGAATAGGCGGGTGACCACCAATATCCACCTGGATCAGACGTAGTCCCTCCTGGATGTACTTTCTTATCAATCTCTTATGTTGCTAATGATTGTTATGTTTCTCTTCGTTACAACATGCATATATGTTATTTTATGTTCATTAATGATTTTATGCAATTATAACACATAACCCAAAGTAAAAGGTATTGGTTAAAAGGGTATCAGGAATTTACCCAAATCATCAAGAGAATAACATGTCATGCATGTGAACAAGGTACTTGATGTCTTGAAAAAAGAGAAATGATTTCTAAAGATGTCGAAGTGCGAGTTTGGAAAGAATTATTTGGTTTATTTGGGACACATAGTTGGAGGCCGTGAGTTGAAGATCGACCCTTCCAAAGTAGAGGTCATTCTGAATTGGCCCAAGCTCAATACAGTTACGAAGGTAAGAAGCTTTCTTGGGGCAACACAGTATTGGAGGAAATTCATGGATATTTTTTCTTCCATTATGGCTTTGTTACATGCATTAACAAGTGTCAAGAAAGTATTCCATTAGGGAGATATGCAACAAAAAGAATTTGATGCTTTAAAGAAAAATATAAGTTTAGCACCAGTATTGTCTCTTCTTGATCTTAGACAGACATTTGAGGTAAGCCTATTTCGTTTCATTCTGAAATTTTTAATGGAGATGTGACTAATTATCCCACCTTTGATAAAGATTTATATGCATTGGTATGAAGTGTAAAGAAATGGAAGTACTATTTGATGGGAAAATAGACCATTATCTATATCGACCATCAGCCATTGCAATACTTACAATCACAGTCAAAGTTGCAACAATCAAGACATTTCAGATGGATGGGATTTCTACAACAATTTCATTTGGTTATCAGGAACAAAAGGGAATCTACAATAAGGTAGCTGATATTATCTCTAGTCCTATTGTAAACTCATCTATTATACTCAAGCACAATTCAATTATGCATGAAAATTACATTGAACAATATGCATATGATATTGATTTTCAAGACGTGTATGAAAGCATGAGTCAAGGAAACCAAAATGAAGAGTTAGATTATCATGTGCATAACAGATTGTTGTATCACTTGGGCAAGTTATGTATACCACAGGGAGAAATAAAAAATATCATAAGAGAGGTGCACACATCATTGATTGTTGGACATTTTGGTGTAGGCAAGATAGTAGCGAATCTCCAAAGATATTGTTATTGGCCACGCATGATTGATAGTGTATCTCGTTTTATTAGAGGATGTTATTTATGTGCAATAAGTAAGCCTAGTGATAGGAAACTTGGATTGTACACTCCACTTCCGGTTCCTTCACATATTTGGGAGAGTATCACAACATATTTTGTACGTGGTCTTCCTATGTCAAGGAAAGGTCATGATTACTTATATGTTGTGGTAGATAGATTCAGAAAAATGTGTCTTTTGATGCCATGTAAGAAAAAAATTATAGCTAGACAAACATCTAATATTTTCTTTCAAAATGTATGGGTTCATTTTGGTCTTCCTACTTCTATTGTAAGTGATCGCGATTCCCGGTTTGTTGGGAATTTTTGGTCAAAATTATGGGACATGATGGACACAAATTTGAAGAAGAGTACAACATTTCATTCGCAAACAGATGCTTAGACCGAGGTGGTAAGCAAGACAGTTATTAATCTTCTTAGAGGTTATTGCAGCAAGCATCCCAAGTTGTGGGATGAACAATTGCATTACATTCAACATGCATACAACAGGGCAAAGCATTCTTCCACAAACACATCTCCATTTGAGGCATGTTATGGTTACTTGCTAAGATTGCCTTTGGACTTCATCTTTGAGAAAGATTTCGCTATAGATGGTCATAATGACATAGATAAGGCAAGGAATTTCATTGAGAAAATTCAGTTGATACATCACACAATCCAAGAACAAATTGAAAAGAGTCAAAGCAACTACAAGGTATGGCATGACAAACACCGTGTTGATCACAAATTCCAGGTTGGAGATGAAGTTTGGTTATATATCAGCAAAGAAATATTGCAAGGGGAAGGTAAAAATCTCAAGCCAATCCGTTATAGTCCATTTAAAATTTTGGAAAAGATTGCTACTAATGAATTTAAGCTAGATTTTCCTCCTTATATGAAAATATATTCTGTCGTTAATGTTGAGAATTTGATATTGCTTGAGCCTCCTTTGATTGATGATCAAGGAGAGCATGTTCAGCTGCCATCAATAGATTATTTATCGCCATAATATCTTGATGAACTTCAACAAGATCTCATACTTGATAGAAGAATCAGAACTTCAAGAAGAGGGAATGTCGAATACCTTAAAGCGGGACTCAAGGGACAAAATCCTTCAAAGTCCAAATGGATGGAGAGTGAAAGGGTAAGGGAGCTGTACCCTCACCTGTTGAACAATTGATAGTATATTTTGGGGTCCAAAAGGCTTCTAGTGGGGAGGAATGATAAGGATCTAAGTATTTAGCTAAAAAATGGAAGTACTCAGAAATGCTTCAGAACTTAACGACATGATAGAGCTTATCACTAGGATTCCAATGCAACTCGTTTCATCAAAATATGAGTTCGTATGAGTAAGTTATGGTGCGATGTTCGTTTTCCCAAACAAGTAAAAATTTCGCAGAACAATGATAGATTGATGACTTGGCAGTCCAGTCAGCACCTCAAGAATCTTCAGGGAATATTCTCCAGTTTTTAGCTAGTGACATTGTGACAAGTGTCATCACAAAATTCGCCAATGTTGCTTGGGGAAGTTGAATTTTTCCTCCTAGTCCTAAGTTTGGAATTATTATCTATGATGGATTATTTTTATTAAGGGTGAATTTTAGGCCAATGGGGAAGGGCCACGTGGCGCATCCGGAGGCTGCCACAAACCACCCCCCCCCTCACATGGCAATGTTGGTTGGCATGATTTTTTTATACAATGTCAAAGTTGGGCGCATATCATATATAATACCAAAGTTCGGAACCATAGTCGACATACAAATATCAAATGGAGCACATTATATTTAAACCAATTTTTTTTTATACTATGGTCCAAGCCTTTTCACATTCAAAAAAAATTATATGGTCGGGGTCAAGGTTGAACTCACGACCACCCGCACCATAGTCCACCGCCTTACCACCTCACCTGCCGCCATGTTCCTTAACCATTAGCGGCACTAATTATATTTTAAGTTTGTCGGCGGTATATATGGGGGTTCGGACGGGGCCAACCCCCTCCCACATGACCATGCGCCCAGAACCAGGAGACAACACCTGCAAACCGACGTATTTTTTAATAGGTATTTAATTATCGTTAATACGTGGTTAAGGTACGATAAATTGGGATTTGCGGATAAGTGCGGGTTAGCGCTAAATGCGCTCAACCCCACTTACCTACATGAATATCGATAATTAATCGTGTAATTATCTTGGCGGAAAAGATGGTGGACCTGCCAAATGCGGAGCAACTCCACATTTAGTGGAGTTAACTAGCAGACTTCCAGATTTAGTGGAGAAAAACTAGGAAATTTTGGTTTTTCCATAACTGAGGCAATTTTCGACCAATTTTGGCTCTAGAAGAGTCATTCTTGGTAGATTTTGATGTTTTTGAGCCATTGGAGTAGGTTTCAGAGGCAACAGGAGACTGTAAACAACAATTTTGAACAATTTAAGCTAATACAAAGGCCCACACTATGAAGCTAGACCAAGGAGATGTAGCCCAAGAGGGGTGAACTCCTTCATCAAAAACTTGTGTATTTGTCTCTGTTATTTGTGCTTGCTGTGTTTTATTATGATGTTGTTCAACATTGAGTTTCCATGCTTTTAATTTCATGAAATACACTTAATCTCATTAAGTTTAATGAATTATCACTGATAAGCACATGTATAAACCCTTGTATGATAAGTAATCCAAAGCACATTCATGTTAATTCTAAAACTGATATTAGCACAACATTAACTAACAATAAGCCCCAAGGGTTATCTCAATTGGTTGAGTCCCCGCTTGGAAGTACTCCCAGATTGAGAGGTCACAGGATCAAATCTCCTAGACGCTCGCGGGGTTAGGCTTCAGTGTTAGGCCGACAGTAGATCCCTTCGGGAGGATTTACTGCGATATATTAAGACCGTGGATGTAGCTAGTACATGTGTGCGGGCACATAGGAACGTGAACCACTATGAAAAAAAAAAACATTAACTAACAATAAATTTCATATCAACTGTCTAATGAGCACAAGGTTTGTGAAGGGGGTCTAATCTTACATCTCAGTAGACATCACTTTCTGAAATAAAAAATTGGTCTGGGCAAAGGGATAACCAACTACACAAAGCTTCTTTCCTTCAAACTTATTTTATGCTCGTCACTAGATTTGGGATGCCATTCTCTCCAAATTTTTGGCGACTCCTTAAACACATTAAGTTGGTTTAATGTTGTCCAAAGATGCCACAATCATACTTTGTTGCCTATATTAGAAGAGATTCATAAGTTAAAACCATATTTTGACTTTGTTTCTTGCTATTATATACACGGAGTAGAACATCGAAGCAGACTTACTATCTAAAGAAGATGCTTGACAGGATTTGGGCATATGTCATATCAATGAACACATATAAGGGACAATGCAGTCTTACCAACATAAATCTTTCATTGATATTTAAATTCTTGCAAAATGTTTTTATCTTGAATACCTAGACAGTGGATTGATTTTTTTTTTTTGATATATGTATGTTATATAGAGTAACATGTATGAACTACTCTCGTCTACTAGATGCTATTAGATAGAGGAGTTTTTGAAGAAATATTTCTTATCTATGGGTTGGTTGTTTTTTGTTATGAGCTAGCTTTTTGTTTTTTGCTCAAGCTAGATGGATGGAAGAATGCTTTATGCATATACTTACGTAACTTTTTACATCTTAATAAAAGGTTATGATTTTTTGTGGGAAAAAATAGTAATGAAACCAGCTCCAAAAATAGAAGAAAAGAGATAACAACACCTTAGAAATAAGCCACTTCGAGGGGGCAACCTCCAATACATTACATGAATGAACAATTCTTGAATGATACCAGCTCCAAAAATAGAAGAAAAGAGATAGCAATGCCTTAGAAATAAGCCACTTTCAGGAGGCAACCTCCAATACATTACATGAGTGAACAATTCTTGAATGATACAAATGACAAAACCTCCTTTCTATATATAGGAGTCCATGGGGCCACAATGTAATCCTAGTGGGGCCACAATGTAATCCTAGCCGACCTAACAATAATAATGTAAGGGCACAATAATAACAATATGGGGGTACAGGGGTGCAACAATAACAATAAGGGGGTCTACACTAACATAATAAGGGACTACACTAGTAATATAGGGACCTAATGTATTTCTTATCTATGGGCTGGTTGTTTTTTGTTATGAGCTAGCTTTTTGTTTTTTGCTCAAGCTAGATGGATGGAAGAATGCTTTATGCATATACTTGCGTAACTTTTTATATCTTAATAAAAGGTTATGATTTTTTGTGGGAAAAAACAGCAATAATAAATTTTTTTATAAATAAATAATATAAATCAATTAAGAAAATTAGGGGTGGTGAGCAGTGAGATTCTAGAAAATTCACATGACATTTTGTTTGAGGTGCTTGGAAAAACCTGGCGCTGAACCTCCTCTTTGACTATGGCTTGAAATCATCACCACGGTGTGGAAATGCAGTATATATTTCATAACTCAAGGATAATTTATGTTGCTTCGGGTTTGTATCTATTCTTGACCCCTGTCATAGAGACAGATCTCAGGTGATGAGTCTGGTCCTATATCAGGAGGAAGGTTGTTTTTTTATTTGTGAACGTCAGATCCTCATAGTCCCCCAGGTACCAATGGCACATGCAAACATGGAAGAGAGGAGCTCGGAAGGAGAAGGGCAAGCCTTCCTCACACATGTTGAGAAGATCCAGCCGCAAAACTCAGGCTAAACATAACAGGGATGTCGCCCAAGCCTATGTGAAGGAGATTCTGAAACAAGTCAGAAAGATAATTGAGAGGTGGGAAGAGACCCTCACCCGCTAAGCATAAGAAGAAGTAGAAGAAATAGATTTGGACAATGAAATTCTAGTTCCTGATCCTAGCAATACTAGAGGCAGATTATCTCAATACAAGAAAACCATCCATCTATACTGGATGATGAAACATATGGTGGCAAAATCCATAATGCATACTTCAAATTTTATGTAGATTGATCCTTCCCTCCAAGAAATCCAAAAAGAATTTCAAATCTTGTAGTTTCAGGTTCAACAACAAAATGCTTGTCTGGGAAAAATTGAGCAACTTCTCCGAAGGCCTCAACACTCTAAAATTCCTGGGTCCAGGGCTAAAGACCTGACGCCTATTGAGTCCTCAGAGGACTAGTTTCTTTCTTGTTATGTCTGTCAATAACTCAGTTTTGTTTAATTTTGATGAATATCATAGTGATAGGAAGGTTTAGAATTAAAAAGATAAACTTATTATGGGATTTAGACAATACAACTTATCTAGTTGAATTTGATAGACTCAAGACATTTCGTTTTTGGTTGGCTTATAATGCCTTTCAGTAGCCAATAGACTAGGTTTCCCTTTGGGCAGGTTGAGGTCTTGGAAGCTCTTTCTTATTGTAACCTACTCTTTTGATGAATGAATGAAAGGTCCTACTCAACATACAAAAATAAATTAAGAAAAACAGGGGTGGCAGGAGTAGGAGGGGTTATCTTTCGCCCTAAGAAACAAAAGGAGCTTAAATTTTCCTGGGGATTGAGCATCTCGACCAATAACCAAGTTGAATATTCAGGGTTGTGGAAATGGCTAGAATGGTCGTCCACACAAAAAAAATCTAATATTATTGTTTTTGGTGATTCAATGCTCGTGATAAGAAAAGTTTGAAAAGCCAAGGAAAACTTTAATCCATCCCTCCCTTCAGTTCTTCAAAGGATTATTCTTCTCACATCAGTTTAAATATATTGAATTCTATCATGTGTATAGAAATTTTAATTTTGAGGCAAATGAAATGGTTAAGAAAAGGACAACTTTGTCTCAAGAGGCTATGGATATAAAACTAGGTTCAAAGTGTTATCAACCAATTCCTTGAATATTATGAATCAAAATCCACATTATACAATCAAATTTTCTTATCACCCCGAACAGAAAATTCCCTTCAGAACCAAGTTGTTTCAAGTGTAGTGTTCTCAGGTGTCGATATTATTTATGTTGTTGGCGGCCTTGATATTTGGAAGACAGACCAAATATGAGTGATGTACTTGTGGAATAAAGGTGGAGCAAGTTCATAGCATGGATAGAAATTCCTAGAGTACTCGAGCTGTACAAAGCATAAACAGGTGGATGCAGGCACTCTCCTCAAAAAGAAAATAGTAGAGGTGGATCATGAATTATTGGTCTATTCATATGTGATGGGCCTTAACTCTCTTTTTCCTCCTTGTTGTGCTCTTTCCTTGGCAATCGATACAAAATTTTGTCAAGGAGGTTCACACAACCATGGCAGATCTGCATTCAATTTTTTTGCAATGGCACTCCGGGGGTGGAATGAATTATATATTCATTGCAATAGCTCTAATAAAGCGTCAAGATAATCCTCTAAGGAGAGAGAATAGTAGGGGGGAAATTATTTCTCGAATCGCTTGGAGAGCTCTGTCACGTTGTGGTTTAGCAATGGATGGAAGGGATGATGAGGCCCATAATATTTTGCACATGAGATTGAACGTGATTCTCGATAGGTTAGTGACAACCATCAAAGGGTTGATTTTTGCAGTTTTGAGGAGGATTGAAGTGGAAGAGCATTGGATGAAAATTAAGACACGATTGTTGGAATTTAAGCTTGTTTTGCTGGAAGAAAAAAGTTAAAAAACTGGAGATGGAATGCAAGACATGAATGATTGTAATGGAAATAAGGATGACATAGCTAGAAGAGAAATTTGAAAATGGACCTCAAATCAAGCCTTCTGAAGAGCTTGAGAGAAAGTGAATGAAACTAGATTAGGAGTAACAGAAGGAAGGCCAAGCATCTACTTAGTCTACTGAAGCTCATGTAGAGGGACCATCCAATGTGAGTTAGAATTTTGTTTTTGAAATGCTATGTAAATTTATAATGAATAGAAGGTATATGTTCATAACCTTTGGTAGAAGGAGTTATAGGCATAAGTTGTCTGCATTTTGGAATCATCAATTCAGTGTCTATGAAGAACAATCTAAATGTTGTATGGAACTTGGCCCAAAATCTAGTTTTTTTATAATAAAACTAAACTAGTTGTTACTTTTAAAAAAATTCAATTAAGGAACCCAAAAATTTAAAAATAATAAAAGTCAGATGAAACCAAACAACATGAAACCAAAAACCACAAATAACTTAGATGGGTAAAAATAAAAAATAAAATAAAAAAAAGGAAAAAAAGACTTGAACGGATCATAAAGGAAAGGAAACTAATAAAAATAAGACCCACAAACAAACTAAAAAACAAATAGAAAAAAAACATAAACCTAAGGCACTAGCCTAGATCCATCTTAACTTTGGATCTGTCAAGCGTCGATAGGGATCAAATCTCTCGAGGTGTAAACCTTTTTTCAAGTTTTGCACTAAAAAAAGAGGTTTGCACCTCAAGAGATTTGATCTCTTTCGACACTTGATAAATCAAGAGTTAAAATGGATATAGTTTGGCTTATCTATTGATTGATATTATGATGTAAGGGTTTGTTTTTGTGCAATGAGCTCTTTCTGAAATAGAATAAAGCCCTTTTTTTGGCTCACAACCTTAAGATTCACATCAAATTTGATATAAGTGAACACTTTATTGAAAAAATAATTTTATAAGATAATATTTAAATTAATGTGTAGTCTAACTAATAGACGAAATGACCATTTTTCGAGCACTTTTTTGGGTCATTTTTTCCTAAAATATGGTTGAGATTTTTAAGAGTCACAAGTTTAAGTTGTTTAATCTACAAAATTTGAGTGCCTTGAGGTTTTTCAGGGTGTTCAATCTATTTAAGCGTTCAAAAGTGCATCACAATTTTGCTCAAAATTATATTGTTAAATTTGTCAAAAAAACTATTTCATCTAACAGTTAAACTTGTCCTTAAATTAATATTAAATCTATTTAATTTGAATATTCTAAATTTTGATTTTCTATTTTATTTTATTTTTTCTAAATATTTTTATCACATTTACTCAATATTTATTGAAATTTCATATTTAATTTAAATATTTTAAGATTTTGTTTTCTTCCAAAAATTTTGGACAATTTTACTTAATATTTATTGAAAATCTAGAATTGAGTTATAAGTATGGAGAATTTAATGTATAAAAATGCATAATGTCATCAAATCATGTGAAGTGTGAGCGAGCGATTTGTCATTATATTTAATGACATTAATACTAATTCCACGCAAAAGACCTAATGTATATTATATATCAAAACAATTACCGAATTAAAATTATAAGAATTGAGTTCTAGCGAATTATTTATGTTTATAACATCTTGATTTTGCAAACTTAAAATTTATGATTTGAAAAATGTTATTTTGGCCATATTTAAATTAATCGTTACACTGTAATTAGAAAGGAAAAAAACGCCATTTTTTCTACAGTCCAACCCAAAACGGCTATTTATAGACTCTGACATTTCAACGACCTGCCAAATTCTGGCAGCCGATTCCAAAAGCTAACCGATCATAAGTCGTTGTCAAAGTCACCGCCATCATGACTCTGCACCATATAACTCTTGTTGCTTGACCTTGGCCATTTTGGCAAATTTCATAGAGAGGCTGAGAAGCCCTTTGATATTTTCAGATACTTACCATAAGCATTGCCGTTCACTTGATTCCTAGAATGGTTATTGTTTTGTTAGGGTTATTTCAATTTTGATTTTTATTTGACCAAGTTAACATAACATACTGTTTTACAACATTTTTGTGATGTTGGAATCACTTCACCAATGACTTATCTATTTTGCTAGAATTCTATATTGAATGATTTACTGTTTTGTTAGGGTTATTTCAATTTTGATTTTTATTTGCCCAAGTCAACATAACATTACATACTATTTTACAACATTGTTGTCAAACTGGGTTTTTACAATATTGTTGTTAAACTGGGTTGTAGAGTGTCTTTCGACAAAATAAAAATAATCAAAGATAAAAATAGTTTTAGAAAAATATTTAACAAAAGGAAAATAAAATAATACAGAGGAGAAATAAATAACCGAGGAGAAATATCAACATTAACAACGTAAAAAATTATAATAAAAAATATATTAATAATTATGAAAAGTGACAGTCAAGTCCACCTAGCACAACCGGTTGAGGACGGGCCTCGTTAACAAGGCGACCTAGGATCAAACCTCACGGGAGGTGGTTGTGCCCTCTGCGAGGGGGAAGTGACATGCTAAAAAACCCAGTTAGCTTAGAGCTGGTGTGGCCCAAGCCAGGTGCGATCCTCGGGTGTTTTTGACGGATTAGATGTCCTTGGGTTGCGATTTCTCAAGCCACAAGTCAAGCCTGGAAGATCACAGACAACTTGACACACACATTTTTTTTTCTAAGAAAAGTAATATAATTAGAAAGATTAGCTCAATTAGATGATTCCCCATCGTTAAAGCACCTTTTCTATTGAGAGGTCACAGGTTCAATTTCTCTCAACACCCTCAGGGTCAGGCTTTGTGGCTAATTTGGTAGGAAGTGATCCCTTCAAGTGGATCTGCGTGGTACAGATATTCCATGGATATAGCAGACACCGATCTTCGTGGTCCGTGAACCACATAAAAAAATACATATATAATTAATAATATTATATAAATGTTATAATTATGTTCAATTAATATAATATGTATTTTTGTTATAAAGTAAATAATAGAGTTAGTCCTTTTGAGGAGTTCATTTGGAAAACTCATAAAAATGTAAAGTAAATGTGAATACAAGGTGTCATGTTCAAATTTAGGGTTGTTCACCCATGTCCATGTATTAGGGTGTTGGGCGGTTCACTTAGGGGTTATAATGGCAGTGGTTGAAATTGATTCTGTGTCACTCTAGACATAAAAAAGAGAGCAAAAAAGAGAGTTAGTTATTTTGGAAACCACAAGTGCATTTTAATGTTGAAGTCAAACTTTACGAACCTTAATCATCATCGTGGTTCATGTTATTAGGATGCTTTTCAATGTCGACAACCTCTAATTTTCCTTTTAAGGTAGCAAGTGATATTGGTAAAAACTTTATAATTTCAGTATAAATATGGTGTTTGGTCTTGTTCAAGTGATCAAGCAGGGCTAAATAATGAACTCGATTGTGATTCGAGTTCACTACATGTTCCTTAACCTTAATTTTAATGGAATGACTAGTTCCACCAATATGAATGAGCTATGAAGGTTTTATTTTTTGGCACTAATACAATAATTTACACTCTCCTAAATATGATCTAAATGGATTCTTAGGAACAATCTTTAAATAGACTAGTGCATCCATTCATAAAAGAACTCCTTATGTAGCACTTGATTTTTTTCTCTAAGCCACTTTGTTAGTGTTGTTCACAACCTCTCCTCAATGACAAATGGTTCTTATCATAGCTCTCACTAAGACATATGCATAAGGTATTTGCAACATGAACATCCCAAGCAATCCATCTTTGCCACTGGTAGTCAATTTCCATGATTTGGAAGAATGCTTCATAACACATCCTAAAAAACTAATCAACCATCACCGTAAAAAGGGATTGTTGCATATGAAAAAGACTCTTACACCAACAACAATCCCATATGTTTGTATCAAGCAATATTAGTCTCCAAAATGACAAAGACCATGTATTTCTAAAGTTACATAGACCGCAAATACACCTCGCCAACATACGTTCAAGCATTATGGGGCTTTACACACTCACATAGAGATATCTCAAACCTAATCAAACATATATATTCAGATATATAGTATTCTTTTTGTAAATCAGAGAAACATATTATCTTATGATAACACAAAATTTACATTATAGTCTGCTGGTCTGCCAGAATTGAAAGCAGACCAATTGCAATAAAATAAATCCTTGTTCCATAATCTAACTGAGCTAGCCCAAAGTATCTTTTGTCTATGATATCTCCCGGGCCTATAAAAAAAATGTACTTGTCTACTGACTCTTAAACATTTGCACCATACTGGAGGTCTAAGCGTAAAAACATATTTCAGATCTAGATCTACATAACTTCTACTTATTCTATAACTATAGTTTGGCCTCGCTAGTCAATCGACCAAAGACAACAAAATTAAAAAAAGAGACAGAAACATGTATCTAGGGACAATGGAGTAGTCTCCTCTCCACCTAGACCAGATGCAAGTGTAGCTTTCTCCGTTGGGGTTGCTGTCGCTTCCGCTACCACTGCTACTCCCACTCCCAGTGCTACTAGTGTCTACCTTTTTGACCTTATACTTTGTAATATTGGTCGGATCCCCAAGTCCCTGTCCCAGCGCAATATCCAAGTTGTGGATATACTTCAAGTAAATTGAAAAAATATTGTTTATATCACCAATGCAATTGTCCTGCAGAGGTTCAATATTGACTACCCTCTAGAGTGCCTCCTTGACTCCTTTAAGCCTCTGCTCAATTGCTTTCATCTACAGATGGTATTCCATCTGTAGCTTAATTCTCTCCTCCACTGTCTCTTCCTGCAACTTTCTACTAATGCTTTGACATGCCAAGTTGTTTCCAACGTTCTCTGGTACACCGTTTGTCTCGTGCGAGACTTCCATGTATCAATTATCCAATCAAATTCTTCTTCAATCCTGTAATCCAGGGTGTCCCTCTTTTGTCGTCTTACGTCATTTTCCCAAACCTCGATAATTTATTTGCCTCAGTCTGGAACAATATCATGGTATTTTATGGTTGCTTCATTTTCCGCCTTCACTAATCTTGTTCTCTTATCAGCCGAGGGGCTTTGAGCTTCCACTCTCAACCTTCCCCTTGGCCTTCCACTCCCATTTGTTGCCATAACTCTTCTGGATTCCAGGTCTCTCTGATAACCAAACCTTCTTTTCTTATTGCTCCCCTTTCTCTCTTCCAAACTCATCACTATGTCTCCCATGCAATGCCCCTCCTTAAGATATAAAGGCAAAAATCCATACCACCGCAATCCTCCCCGTACTTTGGGCAACTTCGTTGATCATTTTCAACAATTTATGTTGGCCAATGTCATTGCAGTGCAATCATGCGAGGATGGGACAATAATCCCTCTCATTCGCCTCTGCAAATGATCTGTACAGGCTCATTATAGCCATGGTGTTGTACTTGATCCAAATTTATGCAGGAACACAACATAATACACATATAACCATAAATACAAAGATGTAGCGGAAATAACACTTCATTTCATTAATATCAAAGAACTGAAATTTGTTTACAGACAGAATGGAAATAGGCTATCTAGGGTGCTGGTAGCTTATCTCTAAGAAGAGATGTGGTGTCTACAGGCCTATGAACTGTGTTACAATGAGCCTCGAGGACGTATTTATTATTGAGAAACAATGGAAAACCCTAAACATCCAAAAACATAACCCTAGGAGATGAAGCTCAAAACTACGGGCCTTGTTTGGGTAAATTGGTACATCAACTTCCCTGGGACGTAACTTTGGCATACGATCTCCGTTTGACGCGCACAATACCTTGTTAGAAATATCTATCCAAGGACTACAACTTTTGATGCGAGCGACATGGAAGTCCAGGACCCGAAAAACTGCTAACAAGTGTAAATTGTGCTACAATTAAGGAAACTGAAAAACTAAAAGAAACAATGGTGGGGCCCCAAGTGGAATAGGCATGTGGCCACCAATATCCACCTAGATTAGTACCAGTATTTCTTCACACTAAGTTCTATCCTTCTCCAAGTCTGCAACTATCCATTCTCATAAATTCCACCTCCAGGTGGACGGTTAAGCGATTCTGGCTTCCACTTATTCCTTTCCGCTGTCATGTCCTTCATCTCTTGTTGCCACATACCTCCTCGATCTTCCCACTTCCCTCTACTTGTCCACTCATTTTTATCATAAAACATTCCTTTCACCAGGTGGGTTGTTTTTGTCATCCTAGCCCACCCCATGTTCTTCATGTTGCTCTTATGAAATGGGTAGATATTTTACTGCCAGCTCCCAACAATTCACCTTGAGTTTTCCTTCCACCATTTATTCCCAGGTCATTTAAGTTAAAACTCTGGTGCTGTTGATCCCTTCGTTGGCCACTCTGTCTACCAATGCATTTTTCAAGCGCCTAGCTAGATTGAATTCTACCATGTTTAGCTCTTCCAGGTGATCCTTAATCCTGTGAATAATTTGGATAAGTCGCCAATTCCTCGTGACTTTGTTCACAGGGGTGCCACATTGCATTATTCGAGCCGTCTGAATGGATAGAGTTGAGTCACATTATACTATTAAATTTATCTTCCTTTCCTGTCACAACGTTTCCAATCCTTGTTCTAGAGCTTGGAAATCTATTGCGTTGTTTGTGTCTTGTCCCATGTTTATGAAGTATAACCTTTGTATTTTACCAGTCTAGTCTCTGATGATTCCTCCCGCACCAGCCTTTCCTGGGTTGCCTTTGGCCACCCCGTTGAAGTTTAATTTCTAGAAACCTTTGAAAGGCGCTTACCACACTATAGTGCCTATCCTAATATAATTTTCTGTTGGCATGAGGATCTTGTCACCCGGGTAATTCAGGTAAAAAAAATTTAAGATTATTTCTTCCTGAAGGGTTGCCTTTTCTTCCATCATTTGAAATCGTTTGCTACTAATGGTTTCCTTCATCTAATGTAGAATTTCTTCCATTAGTTTTGTTATAGGGATCTTATTGGATTTTAATATTCCGCGGTTACATTCCTTCCAGAGTGACCAAAGGATGAACCTCGGGATCAAGTTCCAGGTTGAATTAACCACTTCATTCTTAGTATAATGCACAAACCATTTTTAATTGTGTCTTGAATATTTTCTTTGTGTATGTAAGTTTGTCTGTATATAATATCCATCTAGTCCCATAAGGCTTCCAAATATCTTAAAGTGTTCAATAAATGGTTGAGATTTTCTTCTTCCTGCTCACAGAGGTAGCACCATGATGGACCTATCATTCCTCTCCTTGTGAGATTCTCCCAAGTTAGCACCTTTTTGTGCAGAACTAGCCAAAGGAATGTTTTGATTTTCGGCCTATGTGAAGCCTCCCAAAGTTTGTTCTAGGCTGGGTCATGGATCTCGAGGTTTTACGGCCCTGAGATAAAACTTGGCTTCTTTGAGGTTGAAATCCCCTCCCTCTCGTTGTCCCCATCTGAGTTGATCTTTGTCTCCATTTACCATGATTTGTATTTTGCTTAGCTTTTCTATGATATCTTGCATTTTTGAGTTGCTTAGGTTAGCCTGTCAAAGGATGTTTAAGTTCCATGCTCTCTACTTTTCATTGAGTAGTTTCAACGACCAAAAATGGTGAACCTTTTTGAGTCCCAGTCTCTTTGTGGCTTCATGTAGACATCTCCATTTCAGTTTATTCAATTTTGGTAGTTTTTTCCATGAATCATCCCAAAATAGGGCAATATTTCCATCTCTTACTTCCCAAAAGCTGTGTTTTTTAATAATATCCCTATTGGACTCTGCAAAAGACCAAATTGCTAACCCCGAGATCAAACCCATGAGCCTAATCAAGTTTTTTGTCGGTCAGACGGTCATTCTTTCCATCTCTTACTTCCCAGAAGCTGTTATTTTTTATAATATCCTTATTGGACTCTGCCAAAGGCCAAATAGCTAACCCCGAGATCAAACCCATGAGACTTGGAGGTCATTTAAACACACACTTTTTGGAGGCATTCTCTTCTCTCACGAATGGTGCAGCATTAGGGATTTCTTTGGTGCAACATTCTTGATGAAGCGTTTTGAGGAGTCGTATTAGGGTTATGTGACACATTCTGGGTGGCTGACCTTATGGAGACTTTGTTGGTTGAGCATCCTGCTGATCGCCGTAATAGCACCATTCTTCATCTTTGTTTGTTAAAACGTTCAGTATCATTGGCTTGTCTTCCATTGATCTATTGGTATGTTATCTCATCATGTTTACTTTCATGTGATCGCTATTTAAGTAAATATGCATCTAGCATAGAACATCTTCAGAAATTAACATGGGATTAGAGCTAAGGAGAAGAAAAATCCCAATCTGTGTCAAGGGACAGCTAGTGAATTCTGGGCAGTGAAATGAGCTTGAAACCCTACTTGAGGCAGTGGCCCACCTTGAGGGAGTTTTTATTGTGACCTTGCAATTATTTATAAGGAATATTGCCAATGAATATGTCTAGGGCTTGTTTGGGATTTCTTTTTCTTTTTTTATGAGCTGAGTTCTTTAGTCAAGCGGCCGTAGATTGCGATTGAAAGCAAGCGAGATAGTCCAAGATTGGGTTTCTGCTCTCGCAGGCGGCTTGGGATGTATAGTAACAACACAACCACCGAAGTCATTGTGGGGGCGTTGGTAAAGTTGCAGAAGCAGCGGGATGACTAATAGGATGAAGCTAAAGTGAAAGGGCCATCAAGTTGATGACCCAAAATATTCTGTGCGAACCCCCCAAGAGGATGGCACACCTAACGAAAGCGGCTCTGCTTCAGAAGAAGTGGAGAGTAGTGATGACAAAGGCAGCAATAGCAGCAGAAGCAAAGATGATATTATTTCTTCTTCTTCCGAAGAAGACCCCATTGTTAGTTTTGATTATGAAGAAGACGAAGACAAAGAAGGTGATGCAAGGGGTGTAACTGTAGAGCAAGAGTTGGAAGGGGGCATAGACAATGCCCTCGAAAATTGTATGGGAACCCTCAATTTTCTTTCCAATTTAAATAGAGAGAACCCTAAAAATGTTGAAGGTGAATATACTTCTGGGCATGATAAGGACGAGGATAAGGAGAATCCTGATCTAAGGTCACATCAAGGAGGCTAGGGCAACGAGGCATGAAAGGTCTGTGGTCTGAAGGCAGAGTATGCTGGCTGCTTAAAAGTTTGAAAACCAGTCTGATAGCCATAAGCTACAGGATTACTGTGTGCTAGGCCACAGGCCATAGCACCATAGTAAGGGTCCATCTCTAAAGGATGAAGTGGCCTCTCTATAGCACCATCACTTCGAATCAGGTATGCAATAGAAGTCCAAGTTAAGGGTCGGCAATTTGAGCGAAGGAGGAGGCATACATATCTCTGTTTTGGGTGTATTCCTCTCTTGGATATTTCGGTAGTGCTAATGGTAATCATTGCGTGGAGATGAGGATATAATTGTGAGGAGAAGAGGATACATCAACATGAAGGAAGGCCAACAAAGTATACATAGTTTAGTTTTGGATTGAAGGAGAGTCATACATATCATCTACATTACTATAATGATGACTTCCGCGCAATCAAATACCAAGACTTTGATCTGTTTCACTGTGGCATCTCACACGCTGTTATGGAATCTTGTTTTATAAATGACATCCCTTGCTAGAAAAGTTGATAGCTTGGATGATTTGGCACACGAACTGTCGAGTGCTAGTGTGCATGAACATGAGGCTATATTGGTCAAATGTGAGGTGGCCTCTGAAGAATTGACTGGCCCTTATGCAAGGTACACTACTAAAATGTTTCTGTTTTAGAAATTTGCAGTTTAATAAATGATTAGTATGTATCATGGCAGCCTTCTAAAAATCCTTGATCTATTAATCTCGAATAAATAACCTCCTGCAAATGGGATGTGAACAAAATATGGGCAGAGCAGCAATGTGTGTAGTAGTGACAATAGAAGTAAATGATGTTATTTATGTTGCCATTTAACACCAAACAACAGTTGTTGTGGCTTCATCTGGACTTTCTTCTCTAGTGGAAACTATACCACTAATAATTCTACAAGTGCTGCTTGTTTACATACATAAAGTAATCAGTTTCAAACATTATGTGAGTATTTGTTTATGAATCCGGTTTACAATTTCCATGCAATAATACACTACACATCATGGGATTAGATCATCCAAAGTAGAAGTATTGCATAGCTCTTGGCAGACCCTTATGTACATAAGTTTAGTTCTTACCATGGTGTCATATACCCTTGGGCATCACCTTTCCAAGAAGACCCATAAAATCTCATTCTCTATGATTTGTATTAAGATCAATGGACAATTACATAAGAATATGATCTCTGCTATGATAGTGAAATGTTGAGGATGATCTCGTTGCATTTCTAATGAAGGAAATAACCCCATTCTAGAAGGAATTTGAATCCTTGATATCAGTGACAATTATCATTACGATGATAGTGCTCCTGTAATAGAATTGTAAACTCCTTCATGTCAAAGGTGTCAACGATGATATGACAATGGTATACAGTATGAATTCATAGCTTCAAATCAAGCAGACAGTTGTGCATCAATGACTTCTGAACAAATCTGTATTATAGCCCAGTAATGATCTCAGTTGAAAGTAAGTCTTCAAATTGTTTATATGACCTGGAAGACAGTTATTGAAAGTAAACCAACTTGACTCTTAATGGTTGAAAATTCCTCCAACTCGGACTGAGGATGAAATACCTCAAAAATATTGCTTCATGCTGGTGTCCTTTAAGTTCAGAAACATCTAAGCTCCACTAAGGAAAGGAGATGGCTGTAGCTATTAAGCCTGAGCTACAGATGACAGTCTTATGAAATATCAAAGGAAGTAGAAGTATCTCCTCTTGCCCATTGATTACTTTAAGAAAATTTTCCATGTAAATCAGATTTATAACCAGTTGTAGATGTCTCATTGGGCAAGATCTCTTCTCAAATATTCAGGGAGAGTTGATGTTTTCTTTAGCTTTAAGTTGAAGTTGTTGATCCAGACATTTTGCAGGTACGCTGAGGTACGCTATCAAAATTGCTGAAGCATGAGTATGATGAACAACAAAGCTATAATTCATCTTAAGACTGAAGTCTGGAAGAATTGTTTAAGCTGTACATCAAAAAAAATCAGCCATGTGAGGTAGCTCTTTAGTGAGTCCTGTTATATTGCAGAAGAGGATTCTGAGAATCCTGTGCTTCTCACAGCTACAATATGGCTTCGATCAATAGGAATGGAATTGTACTTGAAGACAAGGTTAAAATCAACCATGGAGAAAGAATTAAAGATCATGGCCTTGAGACATGTCTGTGATTTTATGAACAAATTTCCTCTATCATATATGCCTCATCTTTTCAGTCTCAGAGGGAGTAATATCATCATCTTCTTTGTCAAGATACACAAGAAGCCGAGGACTACTAAAGTGCTTCTATGATCTCAAGGAAGGCATAAATTATGATGATATATTTGCACCTGTGGCCTGTTATACCTCCATCTGATCTATTATTTCCCTTGCTGCTATGCAAGGATGGAGTCTCCATCAGATGGATGTGAACACCGCTTTTCTGCATGGTTCGATAAAGGAAGAGGTGTATGTGGAGCAAATTTCGGGGCTCGAAGTCTAAGATAGATACTCTTATGTATGCAGGTTGAAGAAAGCTCTCTATGGTTTGAAGCAAGCCCCTAGGGCTTGGTACGAGAGGATATATAGCTACTTAATGAAGCTGGGCTTCACTCGAAGTAATGCTGATCCGAACCTTACTTCAAGGTTGATAGAAAAAAACCTCTCATTTTGGTTCTCTATGTGGACGATCTCTTCCTGACAGGTGTCGAACCTCTCATTCGTCAGTATAAGAGGGTGATCGCTTTTGAGTTCGAGATGAAATACCTAGGACTGATGCATTAATTCCTAGGCTTGGAGGTCTAGCAGAGAATTGGTGAGATCTTCCTCTCTCAAGGAAAATACATTGTGAAGATGCTGGAAATTTTTGGTATGGTGGACTGTAAGTCCGCGTCGACACCGATGGAGCTCAACTTTAAGAAGTTGAGTGGAAACGTTGCTGGGCCTGTGCTAGCAAATCCTACCGAGTATCAACACCGAGTATGGGCCCTAATGTTCTTAGTGAACATCCATCCAGACGTATGTTTTGCAGTGAACACTTTTGAGTCAAAACATGGTTGATCCTCATAACATTCACTGGGTTGGTGCCAAGAAACTCTTGAGATATCTTTGGGGCACGATAGACCATGGCCTGAGATACACTGCTGGGAGTTTTATACTCCGAGGATATACTGATGCCGATGAGCTGGCAGTGTGGTGGATCGCAAGAGCACATCTGGATGTTGCTTCGCACTTGGGACTGGTTCGAGCAGGAAGCAGAAGTCGGTGGCTTTGAGCACCGCTGAGGCCGAATACATTGTAGTGTGTATGGCCTGTTGTGAAGCTACTTGGTTGCAAAATTTCTTGAGTGAGTTGTTCGAGCATGTGCTAGATACCATCGTTATCCTTTGTGATAACCAGAGGGGGATTCGTTTGTCAGAGAATCCCGGGTTCCACGATCGATCCAAGCATGTTGATATTTGCTACCATTTTATCCGGGATATGGTACAATGAGGCGCCGTAAGGCTCGATCATATAGGGACTGATGAGCAGGTCACAGATATTCTCACAAAGCCCTTGGGGAAGGTCATGTTCCTCATCTTTCGTGAGAATATTGGAATCATGGAATGACCCTATGTTGAGGGTCCTATTGGACGATGAGCTCTGGGAGCTCCAGGGGGATTTTGGGATAGCTTCTTGGAGCTATAAGCAACCATAGAGCTAGGCTTGTCGAACCTTGTTGGTGTGCTTATGCCCCATCTTGATGATATTGAGTTGGTTCAGCTCTCTTTGATCTGTGCCCCGTATGCATCCTACCCATGGAGTCCCGAACTCATGGGAAGTAGCTCTCATCTTTTCCAATGAGGTGGGAAAAGATAGAGACCAGTAGCAAGACCGATGGACACATCAGAGATTGTCATACTCTCTATGTCTAGGATGGCACGTGCCAAACCACTTGATCTGGGATCAAGTCTAGAGAGGTTTCAGACCTCCAACTGACTTCGGGTCAGTTAAACTAACTTCGGGTTAGTATAAGACTCCTTTGAGTTCTATAGAGGTTTCAGACCTCTGAGTTGACTTCGAGTCAGTTAGGAGTGATGTCTTTGTGACTCACCGGTTTGAAATAAAGAAGCCAACAAAGCAAGTTACGACGGGATGATGCACGATGTTTGGATGGCACTGGTGGATGGAGTTCTCCCTAGTTGAGAGGGAGTGTTAATTTTTGGCAACTAGGTCCAAAATACATGTTGTACTGCTCAGATGATGATGCCAACATTTTTATTGGATTCCTCTTTCGGAGAGGTGCAAGATTGATCTAAATATCATCTTGATCGGATGAGAAGAACATGTATTTTGAATTTATTCCACATGTGCAAGGTTGGCGAGATATATCCCACATGCATAAGAGATGTGTCACACACCCCCATAGCTAGATTTATATATTGGAGACTTGGAGGTCATTTCAACACACAATTTTTGGAGGCATTCTCTTCTCTCACGGATGGTGTAGTGTTAGTTCTTTCTTTGGTGCAACATTCTTGATGAGCCGTCTTGGGGTTGTGTGACACATTCTGGGTGGTTGACCTTATGGAGACTTTACTGGTTGAAGCATCCTGCTGATCATTGTAACGCCACCATTCTTCATCTCTGTTTGTCAAAACGTTTAGTATCATTGGCTTATCTTCCATCGATCTATTGGTATGTTGTATCAGCATTTTTACTTTCATGTGATTGTTATTTAAGTAAATATGCATCTAGCATAGAACATCTTCAGATATTAACATTGATTTCTTTGGATAGCAATGTGAGTGTTGAAAAGTAAAATCATGGATTTAGACAAGTTTAACTCCATTCCTGACACCTTCATGAAGGTATTCATAATGTGTTTGTAGTTGCGGGTCTCCTTAACTGTAGGCACACCACACATCATGGTGTCATCTACAATTTGTTGGCGAGTGGTTGCTTGAGTGTTATCATACAACTTCAACCCTGTGATAGTCCCTTCTTTTTTAGTTGATGTTATAGATCTACCTAACCCTTGAATCATTAGGATAAACAGGAAGGGAGATAATAGGTCTCCTTTCCGAATACCCCTGAATGGGAAGAAAGGTTTTGAAAGGGCTCCATTAAGAAGAATCGAAAATTTGGGTGAAGATACCATTGCCATGACCCAACTAATCCAATGGTTATCAAAGCCAAAATCTTGGAGAATTTATACCATATATTCCTAACTGATATCACAGGCCTTGGATAAGTCCAACTGCATTATAATTCCATCGTTTTTCTATGTCTTCAACAAGTGATCCACTTCATGTGCCAGAATTATATTGTCTAGGATCTGCCTTCCCTCCACATAGCTCGATTGTTCTTCTAAGATCAGATATGGAAGAATTTTTTTTAACCTATTAGCAACAAATTTGGATATAATTTTATAGATCACGTTGCACAGTGCTATAGGTTTGAATTTTTCTGGGGTACTTGCCAGTTCTTCCTTAGGGATTAGGGCTATAAATGTTGAATTTAGAGCTTCGAGAATTGTTGTTGATTCTTGATTATCGGCTACCACCTCGTAGATGTCTTCTTTGACCGTTTCCCAATAGAATTTAAAAAAATATATAATGAATCCATCAAGCCCATGGGATTTCCAATTCACCATTTCATTAACTTCCAAAGCCACTTCCTCCATAGAGACTGAATTATTTAGTTTTTATTGTGTTCCTCAGTGAGTATCTTTGGGATGTGTCTCACTATCATTTGAATATATTCCTCTCTCTAAACATGGGGCTCTTTAGATATATTTTTAAATTGCTCAACCAAGACCTCCTCTATGTCCTGGTGAGCCTCAACTATCTGCCCTATGTCGTCCTTTATTATGAGGATTATGTTGGAGTTTCTATGCTCTATTTTTGGTCGGTGAAATAATTTGGTGTTTTTCTCTCCCTCTCTGAGCCATAGCACTCTAGATTTTTGCCTCCAAAGGATTTCCTCTTGTTTGAATCTCTCCTCCCATTTCATTAGTAGCTCCATTTCCTGTTCTTTGATTCCATATGAATAGCCATCTAAGATTAACCGTTGTAGTAGGACTTCCATTTTCTTTTCCAATTCCTTTTTCTCCTGAAAGATGTTTCCGAACTTCGATTTGTTCCACTACTTTAGTTTCATCTTGATGTCTTTTAGTCTGGCTCATAGGGTAAACATATTTGATCCTATGCCAAGGATGCTTTCCTTCCACCACGCGTTGATGTTCTCTTTGAAGTTATGATGCTCTAACCAGAATGCTTCATATCTGAAGGGTTTATTTTTAGGAGTTCCTGCCAGTTGCATAATTAATAGCACTAGATAGTGGTCGGATCCCCCACAGGGCATAATGTTTGCAGCTGCATCTACCCCTCTCATCAATAAATCCTTCAAAATCAAGAATCTGTCAATCCTAGACACTAGTTGATGCTACCCTTTATGCTTATTTCTCCATGTGAAGCATCCATTTGTTGTATCCGTGTCTATGAATATGATTTCCTCTATGAATTCCTTGAATGCTTATGAATCTTAATTTTTTCTTCTTTGTCCCCCTTTCTTTTTCGAAAGAGAGTTTATCATATTAAAATATCCCCCCACCACTCAGGGGAGATGCCCTTTCCTGTTTGTTATGCTTCTTAGATTATGAAAAATATTGATCCTTTCCTCGAGCCTTTGAGGTCCGTACACATTAGTGAAAACCATTGTTCCAGGGTTTCCTATAATGTGAATTTATACTAACATATATTCTTTGTTGTCTTTAGAATATATAATAATCAGGGATTGGGGGTTCTAGCATATTTCCAAACCCCCGAGCCGAGCCCTGCGCTTCCACTTCTATTGAGTCATACTGTCTTTCTAGTTTCTTGCGTAATACATTTATTTTTCCTACAAAACATTTTGATTCCTGAATAAAAAGGACATCGGGTTGTTCCATTTGAATCTTTTTTTAACAACCTTTGTTTTCTACAGCTACTAATGCCTCTTATACTCCAAGATAAAACTTTCATGATTAATGACCTCTATAGCATTTGTTTGCATGTCCTCTAAGGTTCAAGATGTTCTCTCTCTCAACATTACAGCAAAGTCATCCCCAAAGTATTTTGAAAATATAACCTTTGCTGCTGCTACAGGAGGTTTACAATCAGGAGGCATCTTATGGTAAATCTTATTAAATATTTTTATGAAATTGGCAACTGGTTCACCAATATTTATTTTAGTTCTTCAAATTCAGTTAAGAAATACACAAGGTCCTTTTTCACTCCCCATTGATTTTTAAAGATATTTGCTAATTCTTGCCAGGATCTAATGGAATTAACTAGTAATTCCCTAAACCAAATCCTGACATTTCCTTCTAGGGATTGCAAAAACAATCTCATATAAAAATTTTCATGTTCTATGTTCATGTTATCTGAAAAATCTAGATTTTTTTCCATATGGTCTTCAACTGATAAACAAGTTTCTCCATTAAATCTAGGAAGGTGTTTTAAATATCATAGAGGAAATCATCAAGGATAGCAGGAAGTAAGAAAGGGGCATATATTTATTGTACAAATGGTCTAAAACTAGCCAGACTTGAAGATGTAGATGTAGATGAATGAGTATTAGTAGTTGAAGAGGAAGAAGTAGAATTTGTAGGTGAAGATGGAGAGGAAGGAGGTGAGGAATGAGGTGGAGAATGAGGAGGAGAATGAAATGGAATGGAAGCCATTCTTCGGGACCTTAAAGGAGTTCTAATGACCATTTTTTGAACTTCTTCTTCTCCTTCTCTATGTTAAAATAAAGGATTAGAATAAAAGGAAAAGAGGTCTTCTAGTTGGTGTGAAGTAGAAGGTGCGGAATATGTAACAGGAGAAATGAAATCAGTAGGTTTGAATCTAGGTAAGTTTAGATCCAAATCCTGCTATGATATATGAGATTTAGAAGGTTCCTGAGGTAATTTATAGGACTATAAAGAATGAACTAACAAGGCAGATTTAAAATCCACTCCTTTAGATACTAAATCATGCACTCTTTGAGGTATGTCTTCTGATTCTAAAGGAATGGGTGCAGATCTGAAAGGATTAGGAATTATATTGATCTCCTGTTGGGGAATAGAAGAAGGGGTTTGATGCCTTCTTCTAGAAGAAGCTTTTCTTACCCGTCTCTCTGGATATGATAAGGGTTGAACAAATTCAGAGTCAGATCGAGATCTGATGTGCTTTGACGGAGCCAGTTTTGTCATAGTGGAGTCGCCAGGTGAGAAATTTTGACCTAACTAAACCTTTAGTCACCTTTAAAGGAATAGGGTTTTATCGTTTTCCTAGGAAAACAAATCAATTTGTTCCCCGGAAACAGTGCCAAATTGATGTTGTACTTTGAGATAGTTGTGGTCAATAATCATGCCAAAGCATCTATAATGTTTTGTTGTGTTTTATAATTTTGGAGGACCAATGTATAAGATAACTTTTACAAAAAAATATTGATTAAATCTTCCAGATAATATCAATAATTATAAGTAAGGGTTGTTTTCTTATCTCACACAGTGATTTAGATTCTGTAAATGGTTAAGTAGACTTATGTAAGAGGATATGATTATCAAATACTCAGATTGGATTATTTAATTAATCATAAGCTAGAAAAACTTTATGCAATGTTCAAAAGTTCAACAAAATACATTTAACATTATCAAGATGTTGATAATTTATAAATGAAAGGGACTTACATCAACAAACTGTTAAGTAAATCATTCTTTATATTGATAATAACTTTAGGAGGAATTATAAGATAACTGAAACACAATTTATCTCACATAATTATCTTGATAACAATTAAACATATGAAGAGGAAAAATGTATGAAAACTGGAAAAACTCACAGAGAGAACAAAGTTGTATGAGACAAATTGAGAATCCTTCTTCTATTATTGATGATAAAAAAAACTTATACAATTTTTGTTTACAAAAATTCGCTTATCCAAGGGTGCAACCTTTGATAACTTGAAATGAGAGTTATTTATACTAATTTCTAAAACTTAGAAATATCTTAACTGATTACACTAATAGAATAAAGAAGAACTGAACAAGGAAACAGATAGATGAAGTGTCTCTGCTTTCTTGGAAGTTTGTTGATGATTTGGCCCCTTTTGATGGAATTTGTTGCTTACTGGACCCTTGAAAATCTGATATGTTGGCATGCTGTAAAAATCACCCTTTTACTCGATGGTCTCACAAAATTTATCCGATTGATCTTGACTTGGGATTTCTACACTCATCATCTTTTTGAAAATTTCATCTACCTCTGTATATCTATAAAAAGTTGGTCTTTGAATGAATATGTTAATTCTAATATTCCAAAATTTTCACATGTTTACTTGGAATATTCGAGTTCTTAATAAACTTAATTAAGTAAGTAATAAGAGGGTGGCGGTACCCATAAACCCCATTGATGAATAAAATCCACTTTTGATGTGTGTATGTGGATATTTTAGATCAAGATATAAATCATGGAGTAGTGGAGAAAATCCATTAATGATAAAGGAGTGGAGATCATGTCCATTTATGAGATAGATCATGGAGGATGAAACAGTCAAATAAGATCATGGATATTAAATGTAAAATCATGAGGATCTTTGAAGAGGTCAACTGAGATCATAGTGCATTCAAAGTATGATCATAAAGCACTTATGATAAGTTGGTGGAGGTAGTGATGCATTTAATGTACACATGATGGAGAGGGTGAACACCACATGTAGACATGATGGAGGACATGGAGAAACAACGCAGTCAACCATGGAGACTTATGTCTACATGCACAACGCAGTTATGGAGAGGGCCTAGGATATGGAAGGCTCACATTCTATATAATGAAGGTGAAGGCACAATAGAAGGCAAATTTGGATACTTGGATTATTCTTTGATTTTTTAGATCTGGATTTGTCTTAGAACATTTCTATGCATGCTTGAGCTATTTAGATAAGTCTGCAGTGTTGTTTAGAATAGAGTGTTTCCGAGCGGAAATCCCACCCTTACTAACGGGGGACTTGTGTGCCTACTCTGGGAAGGTTTTCTATTGACTTGTATTTCTCATCAGGCATTGGTGCCATCTTCAGGAGGTTGTTTCTAGAATTCAGCTAGGAAACCGGTGGAGGATTCATCCTACGACTTTGTTCTTCAGATCCAATCTTCCATGAGTAGTAGATCTATATCCGGCATTCGGGCCATTGGGTTTTACCTCCATGCAGCAGCAGTCCCTTCAAGGAATGCACAGTTCAGTCTTGTAGATCTATTGGAGGAAGGAATTTTTCAGCATTTTAGCTAGAAATCCTGTGAGGGATCATCTCCTCACATTGTATTCATTGTTCCCATCATTCAGGAGCTGATCTAACATATCTAACAGTAGGCTATTGAGCATCCCTCTCTCACAACGCAATTTTCTGAAGCTTTTGTTCATCCAACAACTATTTTAAGTGGAGGATATTGGAGGAGCTATATCTTTAGCTTTTAGCCCAACGATCTAGTGAAGGGATCAACCCTTCTTGCATAGAGACGATTGTGCATCATTGCAACCATCATATCATTAGTTCATGCAGCAGATCTGCATACCCAGCAGCTACATAGTGCAAACCCTAAGAGGGTGATTTTCTTATATTCATAGATCTGGAAAATCCTTTCTAGGTTATCATGGCTATCCATCATAGAGCCCAAATATAAAGTTTCAGCATCATCGAAGCTCCCAAACTGCCTAGATCTAACTTTCTATACTTCTGGAATTTGCAGTCCCAACAGTTGCTGCAAGAACAACGCAATTTACCTTCCAACAGTCCAGAAATTATGCTGTCTCTCTTATGGGATCATTCTACGGTCATTCTAGGCCATCTCTTTGGCTTACGTGTCTCATATTTTGAGCACTGTTGTACTGGTTTATCCACCTCCATATAATAAAATGGCTCAGCTATTTCTGTGCATTCTGATGTTGTCTTTAGATTAATGGTTTTCTTTGTTTTTGTTCAACTATTGTGTTTTGTATCAATGCATTATTCGATTTTGGGATATTAGAGTGGTATCAGAGCAAGATCTTTGGCTCACCTTGTGGATACTTCATCTTTTGCATCAAAAGAAGAAGCAGATAGAAGAGATCTATCATGAAGGAGGATTGTAGTTTTGCCACTCTTCTATTTAGATCTTTGCAAGATCTCCCCAAGGAGGTCAGTCAAATGAAGAGGGTGTTGAGATTCAACAAGATGATGATCCTAGTGAATATAAGCACCTACACTATGTGGAGATTCAACAAGATGATGATCCTAGTGAAAATTAAGCACCTACACTAGGTGGGGCCCACCGTCTATTTTTAGGTGTATGTCTATTTTTATAATGGTGAGAAAATTATATTTATATTAGGAGTCTATTATTAGAATGGTGAGAAAATTATATTTTTAGATAATGTTCTATTTTTAGATGCATGTGGGAAGTCTATTTATAGATCGCATGTCTATTTATAGAATGCATGTCAATTATTATTATCTCCTAATAATAATTGGAAAATAAACATTAATCTATTCTCAATGAGCACTTGGAAATAGTTAACTGAAGTGGAAAATCAGTTAGTTAAGTGGATTTCGAGTTGAGTGGTTGGTTGGTGGGACATGCAAGTGGACTTAGTTGTAACTGAGTGATTCGAAGTTGTAACAAAGTTGGATGTGTAGTTATGTGAGTTGTAAAGTAGTTTAACTCAGTTAAGTGAGTTAAAATTAGTTGTGCTAGTTGTAACTGAACATACACTAGTGAGAGATCAATGAATTAATTATTTAATTAATTCACAAACAGTGGTCTCACATGCACCTGAAGATTTACTACTGTTAACTACATGCATGTCAGATCCAGTGGAGACCCAGTTGAGAGATAGGTGAAAGGGACAATTTGACTATCAGTTGTGACATTAGTGGGTGCACTCATGCAACCACACACACATTGGAGATGCCAATAAGGATTGCACAGTCGAGGCAAGTGGGATCTCATTCATTCAGGGATTTTTATCAGCAGGGATTGTGCAGTGGAGGCAAGCTGTTAGGAGGCAGTAAATTGGCGCATGTATTTGCCAATTTTTGTATGACAGTGTGAGACGATTGTATATTGTACTGAGAACTCTTAGATTAGAGTTTTGTATGAGGTTGTTTCCCGGTAAAAACATTTGTGTTATGTGTGATTGATATTTCTTCATGTGTTTGCAATTAGCGATTGTGTTTTAAATTTCCACCAATAATTTTTGTAGAAGTGATTATGTATTTAACAGTGTCATATAATTGTTAGATCAGGAGAATCCAGGCAATACATAATTTGTATTAAAATTTCTACAAGGTATCATAGCAAATAATATTGCAATTTTGAAGCAGTAGCTAAGTTTGTTGGTGGAAACAATTCGAATTTGCCGCACGAATTTCTTGGTGCGACAGTTGAGTAAACATCGAAATGGCTTTCAATGGCTTGCAGCTAGAGTATGCACTCGAGGGCAGCTCGAACTACATTTCCTGGAAGGACATGATGGAGGCGGTTCTTGAAGATAATGGCTTGAAGGAATTCATTGACAATGATGTTCCTAAGCCCACTTCAACAGATGCTGCATTACTTGACGCATGGTAAAAGAAAGTAGCGAAGACGTGAAGGATTCTGTTGGAAGGTGTACGAGACCACATTATCTCAAGCCTTCATGGGAAAGTCACTCCATATGCTATGTGGAAGGCTTTGATGAAACTTTTCCAAAGCAACAACGACCATAGGAAATTGGCGCTGAAGGATAACCTCAGAAAGATCAAGATGGAAAAGGGCGACAATATTCCTAAGTATCTCACAAAGTTTGTCCAATTTCGGGATGAACTGGGGAGTGTGGGAATCACTGTTGTTGATGATGATTTGGTGAGCTTGGATCTCTTGGGACTTCCTAATATTTGGCATAGTTATCAATACTCTGTCAACGGACGAGAAAAACTGTCAAATTGGGAACGACTGTGGTCAGATCTAGTGCAGGAGGAGTTCAAGCAGAACACTAGAGATGGCTCTTCATCAAAGCATGATGATGAAGAGGATTTTTCTTTGGCTACCAAGGCAAGGAAAGGGAAGGGGAATAAATTCCATTCAAAATTTGAGTCTAAAGGCAAGAATATGGATTTTTCCGATGTGAAGTGTTTTCACTATCACAAACATGGGCATCTCACCACTAACTGTCCACAGAAGAAGAAGAACAAGAAGGCTGATGGAGTTGTAGCTGGTGAGGCCCTTGCCTCACAATTTGAACTTGATTTCTCTTTGATTGCATGCTTGGTTTCTAGCGCATTGGGATCGGTGTGGTATCTTGATAGTGGTGCTTCCTTCCACATGATGGGAGATTAGGAGCTTTTTAGTGACTTGGAGGAGAAAGATCTCCAAATGCATATAGAGATGGGCGATGATGCACGATACAGTGAGACCGTCATTGGTACCATTACCTTTGAGAGTGAGTCAAGTAAACCATTTCAATTGAAATATGTTATGCATGTTCCAGGTCTAAAGAAAAACTTGGTCTCAGTCGCGATGTTGGAGGATAGAGGCTATAACATTGTTTTCAGTGACGGAAAATATTTCCTATGACATAAAACAACGATTCAAGCCAAAAGGATAGAGATTCGAGTTAAGAATCTCTACAATATGGAGGTAGAAGGTTGCGCCGCAATGATGGGCAAGGCAGAAAAAGTAGTGAGCCGGGATGAGGGTGTATTATGGCACAGGCGATTGGGCCATCTTCATCATGGAGCCTTGAAAGTCATGCAACAAATATCTACTGGACTTCCAATGGGAACACTTGCTCAGTTAGATCAGTGCAAGGGTTGCACCATGGGGAAGTATGTAAAGTCCACCCTTCATGAAAAGGAGAACCGTGCTTCGGTGATCCTGGAGAGAGTTCATACAGACGTGTGTGGACCATTCCCGGTTGCTTCAATAACAAAACATAGGTATTATGTTATTTTTGTTGATGAATTTTCTCGTAAATGTTGGGTCTTCTTCATGCAGAAGAAGGATAAAACATCCTCAAACTTCTGTGATTTTAAGGCATTGGTGGAGAAAGAGTCGAAGAAGTAAGTGAAGGCTCTGCGAAGCGATAATGGTGGAGAATACATCTTGAACAAATTCAAAGACTTCTGTAGAAAAGAATGAATTCTAAGAGAACTCATAGCGCCTCATAACCCATAGAAAAATGGGGTCGCGGAGAGGAACAACAGAACGATCATGGGTGCAGCACAAGAAATGTTGCATGATCAGGGCCTACCAATACATTTGTGGGTGGACACATGCAACACTGTTGTTTATGTGAAAAACCGTTTTCCTCATAGAGTACTTGGCATGAGTACACCTGGAGAAGCTTTTACTGGTAAGAAACTGGATGTTTCTCACTTTAAGATTTTTGGCTCATCTGTTTATGTGCATGTGACCAATAATGCTAGGAAGAAACTGGAGCTGACTGCTAAAGTTGGGATATTTGTGGGGTACACAGAAACACCACATAATTATCGTTTTTATTTTCAAAAAAGTTGAATGACTGTGGTGCAACGAGATATAAAATTCAATGAGGAGAAAGCCAAGAATTTGTAGTTTGAGAGGGAGCCATACTTACATGCTGAAGAGGAAATTTTGGTTCCCAATGATGATTCTCTAGACGTGGATCATCCACAGGAGAAGGTTCATGGAGTTGAGGAATCCACTCACGCAGAGCCATACATCAGAACTGGCAGAAGGCATACCACAGAAGCTGAGAGGCTGAAACTTGATGTTGCATAGAATGTAGGATTCACTACTTCACAGCGTAGACAAAGATAGAGTCCTGACCGATTCATTGGATACATGGCTCTCCTGAGCTAATGTATTGTGACTGAGCCATATTCCTTTTAGGAAGAAGTGTAGGAGCTCACATGGGTAGATGCAATGGTGGAGGAGTATGACTCCATTGTCAGAAACAATGCTTGGGAAATTGTTCCAAGGCCAGTTGATAAATCAGTGGTAGGTTCAATATGGATCTACAAGGTAAAGTAAGCTATTGATGGGAGTTTTGAGAAATAAAATATTCATTCAATAGACATTCTGATTTGAGGATTTACCTCCTGATTTGACAAAAAGTTCAGATATGTGGCTTGGGGCTTCTCACAGATCGAGGGGATTGATTATGAAGAAAGCTTTGCAGCTATTGCACGGTATTCTTCCATAAGGACCATCCTTTATCTCTCAATGCAGATGGGTTGGTACATTCATCAGATGGATGTGAAGACTGTGTTCCTTAATGGGAACAGTTAGGAAGAAGTGTACATTGAGTATCCTGAAGGATTTGAGATCTTCAGCAGCGAGTCACATGTGTGAAGACTCAAAAGAGCGTTGTATGGGCTGAAGAAAGCACCCTGTGCTTGGTACACTCAGATCGAAGTTTATTTCACCAGACTTGGCTTCACCAAGAGTGAGGCGGATGAAAACCTATACCAAATTGTGGTGGATGGTAAGATTTTAATCATTGTTCTTTATGTTTATGATTTAATAATTACTGGTGATGAGCAACTAATACACTCATGCAAGGAATACCTTGCAAAGGAGTTCGATATGAAGGATATGGGCCTCCTTTATTATTTCCTTGGATTGGAAATATGGCAACAAGATGGTGAAATTTTTGTGTCTCAAGGCAAGTATGCAAGGGACTAGATACTAGGTAAGTTTCACATGGAGGGTTGTAAACCCATGGATACTCCTCTTCCAGGAAACTGGAGGAAAGAGGACGCTACATCTAGAGAGGTAGTGGATGCTATTGTCTATCGACACTTTAGTGGGTTTGCTATTTTATTTAGTGAATACAAGACCAGGCATATGCTATGCGATGAACCAGCTTAGTCAAGCGATGGTTAAGCCTACCAAGCTCTTTTGGAAGGTGGGAAAGCATGTCCTAAGATACCTAAGGGGCACATTTGAGTATGGCTTATGGTACAGACAGACGGATGAGGTGAAGTTGCATGGCTTCACAGATGTAGATTGGGCAGGCAGCCCGACAAACAGAAAGAGCACATCAGGAGGGGTCTTTAGTATCAGATCTACAACTGTTTCTTGGTACAGCAGGAAACAGATATCTGTGGCACTTAGTTCAACAAAAGTGGATTACTTGGTAGCAAGTCAAGCTGCATGTGAAGCTATTTGGATGAGAAAGATCCTGGTTCGTTTGTTTGGTTCTAATTTAGATCCTACAGTGATTCATTTTGATAATTAGAATTGCATTAAAATCTCGATTAATCCTATGTTTCATGATAGATCTAAGCATATAGATATCCGGTATCATCATATCAGAGATTGCGTGCAGCAAAAGATCATGTTGCTTCAGTACATTCATACGGAAGATCAGGATGCAGATATTTTGACGAAGGCGCTCACCAGGAGAAAATTCAAATACCATAGAGATGGGATTAGGGTGAAGGATAATCCATTTCTTGTTGAGAGGGAGTGTTGAGATTCAACAAGATGATGATCCTAGTGAAAATTAAGCACCTACACTAGGTGGGGCCCACAGGCTATTTTTAAGTGTATGTCTATTTTTAGAATGGTGAGCAAATTCTATTTATGACAGGAGTCTATTTTTAGAATGGTGAGAAAATTATGTTTTTAGATGATGTTCTATTTTTAGATGCATGTGCGAAGTCTATTTATAGATCACATGACTATTTATAGAATGCATGTCGATTATTATTATCTCTTAATAATAACTGGACAATAAACATTAATCTATTCTCAATGAGCACTTGGAAATAGTTAACTGAACTGGAAAATCAGTTAGCTAAGTGGATTTCGAGTTGAGTGGTTGGTTGGTGGGACATGCAGGTGGACTTAGCTGTAACTGAGTGATTCAAAGTTGTAACGGAGTTGGATGTGTAGTTATGTGAGTTGTAAAGTAGTTTAACTCAGTTAAGTGATTTAAACTCAGTTGTGCTAGTTGTAACTGAAAATACACTAGTGAGAGATCAATGAATTAATTATTTAATTAATTCATAAGCAGTGGTCTCACATGCAACTGAATATTTACTACTGTTAACTACATGCATGTCAGATCCAGTGGAGACCCAGTTGAGAGATAGGTGAAAGGGACAGTTTGACTATCAGTTGTGACATTAGTGGGTGCACTCATGCAACCACACACACATTGGAGATGCTAATAAGGATTGTGCAGTCAAGGCAATTAAGACCTCATTCATTCAGAGATTGTACAGTGGAGGCACGCTGTCAGGAGGCAGTGAATTGGTGCATGTATTTGCCAATTTTTGTATGATAGTGTGAGATGACTGTATATTGTACTTATAGCTCTTGGATTAGAATTTTGTATGATATTGTTTCATGATCCATGATGTATACATAATATATG
Organism: Pinus albicaulis; assembly: GCA_034641835.2. Taxonomy (NCBI): domain Eukaryota; kingdom Viridiplantae; phylum Streptophyta; class Pinopsida; order Pinales; family Pinaceae; genus Pinus; species Pinus albicaulis. Next base: position 102,875,014 of record CM076571.1, read on the forward strand.
ATAGTGTGTTTTTTAGCTTTATGATTTCCTGGTAAAAACATCTGTGTTATGTGTGATTGATCTTTCTTCTTGTGTTTGAAATTGACGATCGTGTTTTAAATTTTTGCAAAGAATTTTTGTAGAAGCAATTTTGTATTTAATAGTGGCATATAATTTTTAGATTAGGAGAATCCAGGAAATACATAATTTGTATTAAAATTTCTACAGAGGGAAAGGCAAAGGAAGGATCCAAGAAGAAAATTTGATGAGGAAGGTCCAAGCACTTCCTATCAGCAACAAAGAAGACCGGAGAATCATAGATCTCCTAAAATATCTACCATGCCCACTTTATTTGAAGAAGGTGAATGGTATAGCAATGAAGAAATAAGAAGAATGGAACTTGAGACTCATGAGACTCTCATTTTATATCTTGAAGAGTACAAAGCACAGTCTAGAGCATTCAAGGAGAATCTAACTCTCCAACAATTCTTCAAAATCAAAGAAGAAAGAGGATCCTATAGCAGCAATAGAAGAAAGAGGCACAATAGATTCTATTTTCCTACATTTTATGGGTCTTCCTCAAGCACTGTTAAGGCTTGGAGGAAAGAGTTAGATACATTTTTTAGGCTACATCTGTAGCTAAAAGAGAGTCTATTCAAATTGCAACACTTCATCTTCATGAATAAGCCAATGATTGGTGGTTTGGTCACATGGAGCATGCAAATGTGACTAAATATTCATATTTATTTCACAAGTTGAGAAATAATTTTGATGAAAGGAAGCCAGAGATGTGTCCCAAAGAGACATTTCCTAAGGAAACAAAGGAGGATTTCATTCTTGTCACTCTGGACAAAGAGTCACTACACTCACCACCAGCTGCAGAAGTACTTGTATCCGAAGGAGAGACACTTGCATCTTTGCAATATAGCCTTGAGCTCTTGACACATAGAGTCCCATGCATGATTTAGGAGATGCATGAGGAAGAGGAGGTAGATTCCAGCGCTAGTACATTAATAGAAGAGCAACCATCACTCTTACCAGTAATTGGAGACACCATTTTCCCAGTTGGAGGAACACTTGTGGTCTTGCAAGAGGTTCCCACATATCAGTTGATCCAAGGTATGCATCCAATTCCATCTCATATTGTTTCAGTACCTCTTATTGAAACTTATGGGGACATGCCATCAGGGCCAATGCATAACCGAGGGCTAGAAAAACATGCCGATTTCAAGCAGAAACATATCACAACGTAGAGGACCCTTGATATAATCAAGGAGGAGATGAAGAGCTATCCCATTTCATCATTGTTGAGCTACATTAAACCCTTTGAGTTGAAGTGTAGAGTTTCAGAAGATGGGATGAGAATGATCCTATGTACAATGGTTGGCTATGAGTTCAACATTGTGCCTTGCCATGAGACAGCATATGTATCACCATGTAGATCTACAGCGTTGTCACTTAGTAGTAGTGATGATGAGAGGGCCCCATTATTCTTGGAGCATTCTGAAGGTAGATTCACTCATGAAGCAATGGAGGTAAAGATGATATATGGTAGACATATTGAGATGAGGAATATTTTCTCCTTTCCAGATGACATTTTTTCAATGAGCATCTCACAGCTCAAAGAGAAACTTGTACCTGCAACACATCCAGAACCTCACTGGTTTTGGAGGGCCATTGGTGAAAAGAGAATATCATGGGGAGATCTCATTAGAGGTGCACTTAAAAATATCACGGAGTGTGTTATCAGAAAATTGCACCTGATAGGCTGCTAATTAGACAACTTCATGTAACTGTTTCAAATCAATCTTGCAACTGAAGTTTAGCCTCTTTAGTCTGAGAGGGCTCTCTCAAAGGTGTTAATGATATTGGATAAAGATAAATTTAGATGGCTACCTCTACTTGGAAAACAACTTGCTTGTGATATGTGTAGGTTGAAAATATTATAAGTCTGCAATCATTAGGCTTATGGAGTCAACAAGTTCAGTAGTTCAGTGGTTCACTTGAAATGGAAGCTGAGGCAGGTAAGAGTTTTTAGCAGAGGTAAAACAGACATGAAAATATGAAATAACACAGTCAATTCATCTATAAAGGCAGCCGGAGAATCATATGAATTAATTCTAAGTATTAAAGATGAAAACCACTGAAAATGGTACATATATAAAATATAGATCAAGTAAACACTAAAACTCCATGAGAATCTCAAGTTGGTCAAGTGAAAATTCACTGTATTACTGAAAACAGTCAATTTACATAAAGCTGCAGTATTGAGAAAAATTCTCCAACCCCTTACAAATTCGAATCCTTTTAATAGACTTGTTACATGATGAGATGATCTGCCTCCTGGCTAGATTCATTGAAATTTTTCTAATGACACCTTGCATAATAAGAAAACATCTACTTTAATGAGAAAATGACAGCTATTCTAGTTGATAGTCCTTTTCCTAATAGGACTCAAACTGTTCATTATTATGTAAACTAAATTATCTCCTACATATTTTAAAAATATTCCTTCACATGTTTGAATAGGGTGTGATGGAACTCATCACTACATGACATCTTAATTAGCCTCCTTTAAAACTAGAAACAAACCCTGCTTTTTAGGAAAACTGGTCCTTATCTTCAACGCATGGTTTGGCTGATGAGTTATCTTCATCTCCTAGTCTTCAAATCTTGAATGACTACTGACATAGTCTTTTGAACCTTTGGAAGTACCCAGCTATCCAAAAATCCCCAAAAACATGTTTATAAAGCTTCAAAACAATACACTATGAAATTATGACAGTCTCATAGCGTTACAAAAATGCCCTTTGCCATCAGCTTTTCTAATTTTTTTCCTTTTAAATTGTATTCCTCATGTCTTGGCATATCCTTCATGTGATTTCCTCCTCTTGGAAGCATCCCAAAATGGTTCAAAAGGAATTAAGAAAGCTACAGTGGTTTCGTAGCGTTTTCCTAGCTCAGGCCTAGGAAACGCTACGAAACTGCTGAAAAGTGTGTTATTTCCAGATTTTTGTCTAGCTTCAAAAATGTGTCTTAAAACTGTAAAAAAATTGTTTCCAACATGTCATTTACCTTCAAAAACATAAAACATCTCTAACTAGGAGTCTTGAGGTGTTTCTTCCTCATTGATGATGAGTTGAGCTATTGGATCCTTAACTACTGCCATTTTAAGGCCTTTCTTTTCCAATTCCTCATGGATAAGTTATAGTTGTTCCTAGAGGTCTTTGACCTGATCCTTCAACTTTCTGTTTGTAGATTTCAAATGCAAATTCATTCTCCTAAAATTTTTCACCTCTTTCGTCAATGGCATGGTCCATTTGATTAGCTGTTGTGTATTATCTAGGGTATTGGAAACACTCTCAACTTGCTCTTCCCATATCTCTTTCATCTTGTCAAACTGAACCTTTTGGACATTGTGTTTTCTTGCTTCCTTCTTCATAACTACAATTTCATGGTTAGCTAACTTTAACTATTCTTCAAGAAGTTAAAACTCTGTTTTTTCAATTACTTTTTCTTTTCCTTTCTTTGGCTTGCTAACTATATATTTTTCTGCAGGAGATGAAAGATCAATAATGTCTTGTGGTTGCTTGACAGTATCAGTAGCTGGATGAACTTCTTTGTTTCTCTCCAAAATTTTTCTGGCACACCTTGTCATGGGCTTTCTTGCCTGGAACATAAAACCTGCATCTTCTCCTTCAAACTCTAGTTTCTTTGCAGATTTGGCTTTCTTTAGTTTCTGTCCACCTTCTTTTATATCCTTAGCCTGGATTATAGGAGTCTCCTCAATATCAATGGCATGTAATATATCTTCTAAATTTCCTTTAGCTACTATTCTGTCTTATATAGTCACTATTTTGTCTTCTAAAGCCACTGTTTGACTCCTTGTTATCCTTTTGTTGCCTTGTTTACTCACAGATTGCTTTTCTTTTGCAAGTTTGACTGAATTTTGTTTTGCAGGTGGAACAATGGGTGTATCAAAACTCTGCAATTTCTTTGTTTCCATCATGACTGGTTCACTTTTCTCTACTCTTGCTGGTTCACTTGGCTCTACCACTAAAGGTGATGGGATACCCCTAGGTTTAGGAGTTCTTGTAGGAGTAAGGGTATCCAATTCAAAACCACTAACAAATAAGAAAGAGGACCAATATTTTCCTAGTCTTTGGAGCTCATCTAAAACTAGCATTTTAATTAAACCGTGATGAAAAAATGAAGTTTCACTTCCCTGAGATTTTGCTTTGACCTTATCTGCCATTTTTGCTAAACTTTTGTGTAAATAGAAAGGCAGATCAAGAGATATCTTACCAGCAAAGTGTAGGAGAAGTTTAAAATGGTAATAATATGGTAACTCCCTTCACAAGTGAAATATTTCTGGATGATAAGTAGCAACTTTGAGTAGTTATCCTTCATGCAACTCCTTGGAATGTCATTTGTAAGGTCCATTTCACTGTTTTCTGGCTTGACAAACTCTTTGCACTCCTCCATGTTGAATTTGAACCCTTTGAACCACTTCTCTTATCCCCTTGGAATCGATAGTGCTGCTGCAATGACCTCTGGTGTGATGGTAAGATTCAACATCTCCACTTTAGTAGTTGTTCCACTAAAATTTAGAGAAAATTCTTTGGAAACCTGTACATGGAAGCCTTGTAGTCTTTCACAAAATTGTAAACATCCTGTCCTTTTGAAGACTTCTACAGTTGTTGGGTCTTCATTGATCAGATTGATATCTGATGGCTCATATCTTAAACATTGGCCACCCTTATTTGTCTTTCTTTTTTCAGCCATAGTTTCTTTAGTGTCTTCTCTGCCTCACTTGATCACTGACATCTGCAACCTTTGAAAATACTAGCCACAGCTTTGGCTTAATGAAATTCTCTCCAGATCTCAATATCACGCAAAGAAGGAATGAATAATGAGCAATGACTTAATTTGGAAATATTTTGAAGTTCGATGCCCACTCATAACACAATGATGAATCATAAATGCCTAAAATAGTGATGATGACTTCAGACCTGCCCATGTACCTTGATCTTTACCCTAACTGACTCGAATGGTATCTAACTTATCCTTTTTCAAATGATTTTCTGACACCTAACAACTAAATTGACATGACAGATAGAAAACCTCAATTTTGTAGCGTATTTAGTGTAAATCTGGGTGTTTTCGCTACGAAAGTATTAGCGGTTTTGTAGCGAAAAGTGGAATTTCTTGGTGTATATCGCTACGAAACTGTGGTTTCTTGGCTAAAACGACCATTTCTATACTAAAACCTTGGGAAATGAAAACTGTCAGAAAATTATGAGTGATGAGACAAGAGGGGATTTGAAAGTGAGTGGGTTTAGACCTTAGGGTAAGCTTAATAAGAAAAATTTTAATTTTTTTTTTTGACCAAGTAATGAAAAATGAACTCTACAACCCTACCTTTGACACATGAACCTATATGACTTTGTCAAATGATGCTTCATTTTTCTGAGTGATAAAAGAGTACAAAATTATTCAACAGTTTTAGGAGGTTGGTGTCCCACAATGGGAGGATACGAAGTTTTTGCAGGATAAGATCCATCATCCACATTGGGATGAATGGTTGATGATGTGGAGCAAGGATTTTCCAAACCACTTGCAAAACTATGAGATAGGCCAGCAAGAAGCATGGATGCACTGGTTGCTTTTGGGTGAGTATGGTTACTACCCAACAACACATATTTTCATGATCCATGCCTTGTACAAGACTCATGTAATTGTAGGAATTTACAGGATAAGTTCCATAGATCAAGAACCAAAGGTCACCGCTCACAAACAGATCACAATTCAGTACACCATTATAATCACGTGGTTAAAACCCTCAAAGAGGGAAACAGTCCACAGCTTGAACCAACGCGGCCACTTCAGGCAATTTATTAATATAAAAAGAAAAGTTACATATGTTTCTCTCATAAACAGTTACCGGAAAAATGACCCTCCATTCTCTTTAAATAGATATCATGGACCAATCATTTGTTAAGCCACAGATCAAGTGTCGTTAATACTGAGGAGAGAGATAACCATAAGATCACTACAAATCGTGACTGTTGGATTATAAGTTACAAATGTACATGGTAAAAAAACACACTTTACCTAACTCTACACTAGACTAAGTTATTCTTAGCTATTTCCTATGTGTTAGAATATCCTAACATCCCCCCTTAAGAACAACTTGGGATAGGATTGAAGGATTTACAAAGGTGACACAAAAGGAGCCTATTTCCTATGTGTCGAAATATCCTAACATCCCCCCTTAAGAACAAATTGGGATAGGATTGAAGGGTTTACAAAAGTGACACAATAGGAGAAGGAAGGAGGCATTAGAGCCTATTCCCCCTTAATGACAACTTTCCTAAACTCCAAGCATGGATCAAATTTTGGTAAAATTTGCTTCTATGAGAGCCTTCGTAAAGATATCGACTACTTGATCATTGGTTGGACAGTACTTCACTTCAAGAACACGATCATGAGATTTTTGATGAAGTGTATGTGGAGTTCAATGTGTTTCATAAGCTGATTCTGAACTGGATCTTTACATGGCTGAAAGGAACTCTGATTATCACACCAAAGTGTAGTTGGATGCTGTTGATGAAGACGAAATTCAGACAGGATCTGACGAAGCCACATGGCTTCCTTGTTGGCTTCAACTGCACCACGATACTTTGCTTCTGCTGAAGAAAGAGAGATGGCACTTTGTTTCTTACAAGGCCATGTAATAGGTCCTAAACCAAGAGTGAACACATATCCTGCAGTAGACTTTCGATCATCAGGGTCACCAGCCCAATCAGAATCAATGAAACCAATCAACAATGGAGATGCTCCTGCACTGTAATGAATCCCGAACTGAACTATACCTTGAATATATCAAAGTATTCTTTTAGCTACTTTCCAGTGACTTTCATGAGGTTGGTGCATAAACTGAGCGACAAGACCAATGGCAAAGAAAAGGTCAGGACGGGTATGGGTTACATACAGAAGTTTACCAACAAGTTGACGATATAAGGTAGCATCAAATTCAGGGGTAGTACAAGTGACTGAAAGCTTGACTCCAGACTGAAAGGGAGAAGGGGCTGGCTTATATTCTTCCATGTGAAATTGGTGTAGAATATCATAGGCATACTTGGAATGAGAGAGGGTAATTCCTTCCTTGGATTGCAAGACTTGAAGACCAAGGAAATAATGCAAGTGTCCTAAGTCTGTCTTTTCAAACTTATTTTTGAGGCTAGACTTCACATGGTTTATATGGTTTGGATCACTACCAGTAAGAATAAGATCATCAACATAAATAAAAAGGATGGTGAAGTACTTACCCACTTTCTTGGTGTAGACAATGTTTTTAGAATATGTAATATCCCAAAATCGGGACAGCTCAGCAAGCCTGCTGAAATAATGCACTTCTAGGAATTATGTGCATAGAAATGAGGTTGCAGCTCTTGGATCCATTAGATCAGCTCATATAAGATCTAACTCCAAGAGGAGAGCAAAAAAAAATCAGACTAGGTGGGTTAAACAGATCTCCCACAAACTAGTCTAGCTGAAAATCACCCAAAGAGAGGGGATGCAGCTATATGCAAAGCACTGCTTCAGAAATAATGCAGATCCACTGAAGCACATTAGGAGGCTGATATGGAGGTTAAGAAATAAGATTTATAACAAAAATTAGATGTACATTACAAGCCATACAATGTACAAGAGAAAGAATGAGACTATACAAGAAAAATCCTCATAAATGAGGTGCTACAACCATAAGAAAATACTGCATAACCATGACAACATTATTTTCAGGGGTGCTAGAGTTGGTATCTTCATCCCTCCGTCAGAGATCAAATTTCTCTTGTTGCATTTGATTTTAGGTGTCTCACTCAGTTTAGTCAGCTGCATTCCATTAGGAGCATGGATCATCTGACGGTAGGGTCTTGTCACTCATATCCCTCATGTCTTGTACCTGTTGGCCTAGTTCTGTTCATCAAAATCATTTACAGTCATTTCTGGTCTCCTGGTAGGCAAACAATCATTTTAGGGTTTTTAGTCTCATTAGGTCTAGGATTTTATTAATTTGGTCTCAAAATGTCTAATAATAGCCAATAGGCACATGAGGAAGCTTCAAATAAGGTTTCACTTCAAAAATTTCATCATCATAATGCTTGATAATGATTTTTCTTCAAAACTCTGTTTTGAAGAAAAATTGTCTATTTTATCCTTATGTAATAAATGCAATGCATTTTTTAAAACTCTTCAGTTGTAATAATTCTCCATTTGCAGCCCTGGTCGCCTTTGCCAAAACTTCATGCCATCCATCCCTGCAAAACAGACAAGAAGCTCATTATTCAGTCAAAAGCACAAAAGCAAGCAAAACAGAGTTCTTTTGAAAAAGTGCCAAAGTTTTCAAACATTATAAAGTGGGTTTTTTCAAATCAAAAATCAAAAGCCTTTGGTACAAATATGATTTTTGTGTTTCAATAATTCATTTGCATGCCAAAGATAGCATTGAGCCAAGGAAATCGTGGAAAAGTGAAGAAGCAAGTGTTGGGAGGTCAGACTGTGTGCAAATTACTGGGCGCAGCGCACTGGGCACTGGTTGCGGCGTATAGGGCCACTCCATTGTGTGTTAAATTGTTCCAGCGCGGCGCATCAGGAGGGCGCGACACACTGGGCAGTGGTCGCGACGCATTGAGCCGAAACACAAATTTTTGTCATTGCTTCCAAAAACTCCAAATCAACTCGGTCTATTTTGCCCAAGTAAGTTCATGTGAACTTGTAATTGCTATTTACAAATTTTTTATGTTGATTTTGAGAGTTTTAATGCCAAAACTCAAACCCTATCATCTTGTTGATAATTGCTCCCTTAGGGTTTTGAAGTTGGTGTTTTAAAAATAATTTTGTTCCAAATACTCCATTCCCCCACCTTGTTTTTCCTCCCCCTCACTGTTATCTCATCACTACAGTCCATTCCCTTATCTCCCTACATCCCTAAAGCCACTCATATCCATCTCATCCCCATTATCCCTATCCCATTTGCAAAATTTCCCTAAATCCCAAGTTTATCCTAAAAAAATCAAGTGGCTGTCCCTTGTCCCTAAATTTGTCAAATCACAAGTTTTCAAAAGGAAAATTCCACTTGACAAAACTTCATTGTTCCTACTCCCTTATTTCTCTACAGTCCCTCCCATTTGACACATATTTGGCAATTAAATCAAAGACACCCAAATTCCCATTTTCATCTCATACAAGCCAACATACACCTTGCATAGACCTTGGACATCATGGAGACAGACACTGATACATCATATGACTGAGATAGTGATTCCACCACTGAGTTACATGCACCTAGAAGGCCTGATAAAGGTGGCAGACATGTGAGAGAGGAGCCCACCTCATTGGCTGAATTGCAGGCTTGCCCACTTGCCATGGCATGTTTCCAACAATAGTCATGCTATCAGTTTTGTGAAATGATTGCTAGGATCCATTATCATCAGGAGTTGGCTCATTTTTTTGTATTGCATTTACATGATGGTCAGGTAACTCTTGCCGGTGTAACTTTCACTTTAACACCGGAAACTATCTCTCAAGCAACCGGAATACTGAATGTGGGTGAACAGTGGAAAAAAAGACAACAGGTGGATAGAGTGCATTATGAACCATATATCAGGCCTAGCTTTGTGAGACAACTCAGCAGAATGTTCCCATTTCGGTTCCTAAAGGAATCCTATGCACCTCTGATGAAACTCATTATCAGATACTTCAGTTGTGAGGGCCGGTTTTCATGCCTCTATGCCTACCATATCAGGTTATTGATGCATTTCACCAGGGTGAGGATGATGAACATCCCTTATTTCATGTGCCAGAACATCGAGAGAATGACCACTCTCGTGCAAAGGAAAACTCCCGAGTAGCAGTACAATAGTATTTATCATTATGCACTCATCAAGATAGTGGTTGTGCATCAGCTTGGCTTGCAGGGTATTTCATGGGAAGATTTCATTTCCAATGATTTATTCACAGCTCCTCAGGTTCCTCCGGAGGTTGTTCATGATGCAGGTGAACCTTCATATCAGCATGGAGGTCAGGAGATAGAGACTACTGTGCCAACATATGTCACTTATCAGAGAGGCACTAGAGGATTATTTGCAGCAGCCCGACGAGTACTATCTCCACCTATGGTGGAAGGGGTCTCGTTTCCATCATCAGCAGCTCAGGTACAGGTACAGGACAGAGGTAAGAGGCCTATGCAGGATGAGGGGCCTTCAGGAGGCCAAGATACAACTTTCATATTGATTGATGAGGATTTGAGCTCTCCAAGCTCAAAGTTGAGAGAGACTATTCAGAAGAAGAAGGCGGAGATAGACACATTGAATGTCAAGTTTCAGAGAGCCCAATGGATCATAAACTACCTGGAGCAGCGAAACAAACAGTTGGAAGATCAACAGAAAATCATGGAGTTGCAAAACATCTGTGAGAGCCGGCAAGCTGCCCAAAGAAGCCAAACCGAGATTAAATCCATTGAGCGGGAGATTGAGGCTGATAGAGAGACTTGGATTGAGAGGGTCAATATTCATCTTGATAAGCTGTTGGAGAAGGTCAACAAGGAAAGTAACATGCTCAGGCACATGAAGAACCATTATTGGGCGCGAAATCATGTTTGCAAGGCGTGAATCAAGATCGTGAAGGTAAAACTAAAGAGGGCACTAAAGTGTCGCAAAATGCATGATAGACTCCAAATTTTGACCGAAGCTTCTTTGGCCTAGCATAGTGCTTGATGGTGGAAATTCAGCCCAAATTTCAAGAAATTTGGAAATTTTTTTGTCAATTTTGATTTTTTTGGCCTTAACACAGATTTTCCTGCCTGACGCGTAGTGCCACTTGGCGCGCGCTTATAATTGGCAACTCCTCTTGAGGAAAACTTTGCATTTCTGGATTTTTCATCAAAATTTATGCATGCCTACCCATTACCTAAGAATTATGACAAGTTTTGGGTTGCCTGAAGGGTTAAAAACACCCTAAAAATGGCCTTTCTACCACTTTTTGGAAACACAGGAAGCAGTGTTGGGAGATTTGATTTTGGAGGGAAAAATGGCAACCAAATTCAGAAATTAAACCAGGGTTGGAAATTAGATAGGAAAATATTTCCAACGAGATATCCTGCACTCAATTTGGACTCCGGGAAGGCCCTCAAAATCAGCCTCAATGTGGCGCGACGCATAGAGATTTCAGGTGCGGCGCATTGGGAAATTTGGCCTAGTTTTCACTCAGCAGTTCAGATTTTCGCCTAGTTTTGGCCAGTTTGAATTTTTTATCTCCAAATATGAAACTCCTAATGTAAACTGATGTAATTTCATGACTTTGATGTAATTTTGGAACATTTTTACTCATCCAAGTAGATTCATTCACCAAAAAGTGAAATGTCACTGAATGAATCAGTTTCCTATCTTATAGAGGCAAGCTGTTTCATTGCCTATTTTCCAGTTCTTAGTTTAGATATTGTTGAAACAACTCCTAGAATGGTGAGCTTGACCCCTAGAGGCATGGGGACTAATTAGTCTTGTCTATATCTTGTATTTTCTTAGTCATTTTCAGGGTTGGACACTTGGGATCGCTTGGCACTTCATTGTACATTTCATCTCTTCATTTTGGCAAAGGAATAGACCAGGGTTTGCAGCACTCTTTGGGATCCATGTGGCTCTATGTTTTTATGGTGTGTTTCTCTCTGTGACTATAATTTTACTGATGTTTCATGCCTATCATTTTCCTTCTTCTTTCTTCTCAAATTAAACAAACAAGTTATAAAGGTGGAATTCATTAGATTGATTTGCTCTGCCTTCAGTTTTGTTTAATTTTCCATGTTTTCATCTGGTTGAAGAGGATTCTTGAAAGCCTCCTGCCCTCTTCTACTCCTCACCGGTCTAAACTATCCATTCATTCAAACCGAAGCATCAAAACAATTGACTTCCTTGCCCCATTCAGAACTCTGCAAAAACTAGGCCTCATCCCCAGACCCAAAATCTTCCTCTCCCTTTGATCCAACAAAAAAACTTCAAAATCAGATTCAACCTCTTTAAATATATACCTATCCTAAAATCAGCCTTTTTCAAAGTCATCTCAAGCCTCACTGATTATTTTTGCTGAGATTTACAAGGAGAGAGCCCTCTCTCGATCTGGTAGGGCTAGCTACCAGATTAAGCGTGGTTTGATGCTACCCTAGACTCTGCCTTCATTCAGCCTGAGGTGGATTTAGTCAATAACATAGTGGCGACCATACTAGGGATAAAATGGTTTGCTTGTTAGTGTTATTTGTTTTATAAGCTACAGACAGAGCCTGAAGTTATGCCAGGTAGCCTTCGAAACACTCTTGCTATGCATTAGCAAAAGTAGATAAACGTTGCTTCAGTCAATCTCCAGTCTAGTTTGTAAACGTAACACCTGACTTGTAAATTTCCCCAGTACATCTGATCATTATATACTTTGGATGATGAGTTTATAATTTGATAAGCTGAACAAGTTGGTTTTGTCCCTTTGATGTTCGAAAATAATTCAACACACTGGCTTCCAGACAACATACCAGAGAAAATCCGGATCCCGATCCACCTCCTATGTATGAAAATCCCAATCTTATTTCGAGAATCCTTCATCGAGAAAGTCCTGTGATTCCTCTGTTTAAATCTCATTCATGTCCCGCTGTTTTTGAGTACCTTGAAGATCTTGAGTTTGACGAACAATTTGAGTTGTTGTTGTTTGAGACGAAGTCTGAAAATGCTATTGGTTCTACTGTCATAAATCCACAGTTTATCAAGTATCTTGAAATTGAACAGGCTAATAGATCCATTGACAGTTACATTTTGAATATTCAAAACTCCATTGTGGCAACAAATATTCCTGAGTTCATAGAGTCTGCATCTGCAACTCTTGGGCCATCCGCAATTACATCTGGTTCAAAAGTTCATACCGAGCTTCCTTTCATTCCTACCATTCCCGTGCAACCATCTATTTCTGATCAACAATCTGCAATAGTATTGCCTCCATCCAGTCCTCATACACCTCATACATCAACTGCTCCGACTCCTCCTATATCTCCAAAACCGGTTGTAAATCCACCTAGAGCAATGGCTACCCACTTTGCACCTCTCGTGTTGCCTCAAAACTTAGATAACATGCCCGCAGATTATCAAAGCAAAATTCCATCGTTTGATGGCACTCCTCAAAGTGTCACTGCTCAGCAACATGTAGACATGATGGCAGATTTCTTTGACCTTCATGAGATCGATGTGGAAAATGTGACAATGAGATTGTTTGTTCAAACCTTTGGAGGAGAAGTGAGAAAGTGGTTCAGAGCTTTGCCGCCCAGAAGTATTGATACATTGGCTAATCTTCAGAGACAATTCTTGGATCGATGGGAGGTTTAGAAAGATCCTCTTTCAATCCTTTCTGAGTATGATAATATCAAGCGAAATGTTGGTGAGTCTGTCCAAGACTATTGTATTAGATTCAATTCTGTTTACAATGCAATTTCTGATGATATAAAGCCACATAGGGGGTCAGCTTTGATTAAGTTTCCGGATGGATTTGATCCTGATATGGCTTATCAATTGAGAGAAAGAAGTCCGGCTACATTAGAAGATATGCAGAAAATTGCAGTCAGTGTTGAAGCTAATTTGAATGCCAGGAGAGCTAGAATGAGAGCTGAGAAGAAAGTGGCAATAAAGGAAGAAGTTTCCAAATCAGATCAAATGCTTCGGAAGATGGAAAAGATGTTTGAAAGATTAACACTTGATAAGCCTGAACCGCAGATCAGAAATCCTAACTTCCGTGGTCAGCGGCAACCGCAATTCAGAATCAAGCAAAGAGAGCAGCGAGCACAAGAACCGACAACACAACAGCAAGTGAAGACACCCTTACAACAGAATTTTGTTGGTTCAGAATCAGATGATGAAGAGAATGTAATAGGAGAAGAGAATCATTTCTTTACACCTGATGATATGCCAAATTTTATTACTGAAGATGAGGAGTATGCAGAAAACTCAGTTGTACAAAAAGACGAAGATTTCATCTTGGCAAATGAGACAGCTCTTGAAGAAGAGTCTGATGAGTACCAGAGGGATACATGAATGCCTTGACATCCCAGCAGCGACAATATTCACTCAGAAATAGAGATGTGCCTGTTAATCCAATTCAAAAGAGAAAGGAAGTTTCAGCACCAAATAATGATTCACCCGTGGCGCAGAAGAAGGGAAAAGAGATAGCTGATCCCGCTACTAGCAAATCCCCATCAACAAATGAAAGATCCAATCAGCCAATTGTATCAAAGGAGAAAACTGAAAAGAAGGATGTTCAAGCTAAAGAGGTAGAGAAAATTTTAGTTTTTAACTTAGAAAATGAAATTGCTAAGTTAAAAGTATCCATTCCTTTGACTGAGTTGATGAAGAATAGCAGCTATAAGGGTTAGGTGTCTAAAATTTTGAATTTAGATCCATTGTCTGATATGGTAAATGTGGAAGATGATCAACTTGAGTTGATTTTTGGTCCAGCATTGGATGGTGAGTCTCTAGATAGTGATGTGCCTCCTTTTTATATCAGCCTTAGATTGCATAATTTTGTGTTACACAATGCTATGTTTGATTCCAGAGCCTCTCATAATCTCATGCCGAGGGAAATCATGGAGAAATTGGGATTGGATATCACTAGAAAGTACCATGATCTTTACTCTTTTGATTCCAATAGAGTAAGATGCATTGGGCTTATTAAAGATTTGGTGGTAAGCTTGGATCAGATTCCCACTAAAAATGTTTTGATGGATGTGGTTGTGGCGGATATTCCTCCTAGATTTGGCATGCTTCTTTCCAGATCTTGGGGAGCGAAACTAAAAGGAACATTGCAGCTTGATTTCTCCTATGCTACCATTCCTGCGTTTGGTCAAATGAGAAAATTGTATCAGGAGCAAAAGATGAAGTATATGATCACCAGCGAGGAGAAACCGGTAAATCATCCAATCAACTATGTACATACAAATTTAGAATCATTTGTTTTGTATTCAGATAGTTTCAATGATGTAAATAGCCAATTAGTTGAAGTAGAAGACATTCCGAAAATCACCGAGAATTTTAGAGAGGTTTTAAATAAGGAGAGAAAAAAACTTGAAAGTTCCACTGAGCAATCAGCCTTCCGACAACAGAAAAAAAATTGATGGACAGCAAGCAGAAATAACAGAGCAAACAGAATTTCAGCACTTGGAAGAAGATGAAGATGGTTTATGGACCATGGATTTTGATGGTGCAGTAGGAAGTGATGGTGCTGGAATTGGCATTTGGGTACGCAACCCTTTTTCTGCCCCAAACAAGGTACCAAGTAATGTAAGGGTCTGTTCTTATAAATTGGCTTTTGATTGTTCAAATAACGAGGCTGAATACGAAGCTTTAATTGCTGGTCTGAAAATTCTTAAAAAGTTGAATGCTAAGAGGATTGCAGTGTATGGCGACTCCGAGTTGGTTATCAAGCAAGTGAAAGGTGAATACCAAGCTAAGCATCCTCGAATGCGGGCTTACCGAAATGCGGTTCTTGATATCTTGAAATTGTTTTCAGACTATACTTTGAATTGTGTCCCTCGTATTCAGAATGTTATTGCAGATGCACTTGCAAAGGCAGCAAGTAATTTTAAAATTCCAATGAACTCAAGTAACAAATTTGAAATTCATGTTAAGCATCGTCTGACTGTCCCAGACAATCAGAGGTATTGGCAAGTGTTTCCAGATGATGATGAGATTGATGAAGTTCTGCAAAATGAAGGCAAATTCAAAGACACTTCTATTGATGTGGAGCTTGATGATGGTGAGGCTGATGTGTAAGTAAATCAGATGGAAGTATTGTAGCTGAAGGATAATGTCATTCCTAAAGGTCTAATACCTTTAGAAGAGCTTTTCGATGAAGATGACGTAGCTCGAAAACCAACCTTGCGGCCAACCGAAAAGGGAGTTGAAGATGTGAACATTGGATCAACTGAAAATCCAAAGATGGTGAAATTGTCCAAAGCATTTCCACCAGAGGTAAAATCAAAGTATATCCATTTGTTGTCATCTTTTGCTGACGTATTTTCTTGGGAATATTAAGATTTAAAGACATACGATACAAACATAATTCAACACACCATTCTGATCAAGCCAAATCAAAAGCCCTTCAGGCAGAAGTTGAGAAGAATAAATCCAAAGTTGCTGCCCTCAGTTGAGAAGGAAGTGAATCGATTGTACAAGGCTGGTATCATTGTTCCTATAAGATTTTCAGATTGGATTTCTAATTTGGTGCCCGTACGCAAGAAGACCGGTGAGATTCGTTTGTGCATTGATTTTAGGAGTCTGAATAAGGTGTCTTTGAAAGATAATTATCCGTTTCCCAAAATGGATCACATACTTTAGCGAGTAGTTGGAGCTTCTCGTATGTCGCTACTCGATGGTTATTTTGGTTATAACCAAATTCTGGTCCAAGAGGATGATAGAGACAAAATAACGTTCACCACTCCGTGGGGAATTTTCCATTATGCTAAAATGCCTTTCGGTTTGAAGAATGCTGGTGCGACCTTTCAGCGAGAAATGGATATGGAATTTGCAAATGAGAAGGATGTTTTTCTAGTTGTGTATCTTGATGATTTGACAGTCTTTTCCAATTCTGATGAAGAGTACCTTTACCATTTGAAAATTGTTTTTCAGCGGTGTAGAAAGTATGGTGTGTCACTCAATCCGAAGAAGAGTTTGTTTTCCATGGATGAGGGCAAACTTCTTGGTCACATAATATCAAAAGATGGCATCCACATTGACCCAGCTCGAGTAGAAGCTATTCAACAAATTGATATTCCCCGAAACAAAAAGGAGATCCAATCATTCAATGGTAAGATGAATTTTTTACGTCGCTTTGTGCCTAATCTTGCAGAACATCTAAGGGAGATTACAAACATGCTTAAGAAAGATAGCATAGTGAAGTGGACTTAGGAGGCTGTAAAGTCTTTCAATTTATTGAAGTTGGATTTTTCTTCAGCTTCGGTTTTGATCATCCCGGACTATACTCAGGATTTTATTTTGTTTTCATTTTCTTCGGAGCATACTATGGCAGCAGTATTGATGCAGAGAAGAGATCATCAGTAAAAACCAATTTCTTTTTTTAGCCGAACCATAAGAGATGCAGCCTTAAAGTATAACATTATTGAAAAGCAAGCTCTTGCTTTAGTGAAAGCGTTGAAATATTTTTGAGTATATATTCTGCATTCTCACATTCTCGCTTATGTTCCTAATGCTGCTGTTAAGGATGTTTTAGTGCAAACAGATCCGGAGGGGAGACGAGGAAAATGTATTGCTGCCTTGTTGGAGTATGATGTGGAGATAAATACTACAAAGCTTATCAAATTACAAGGGCTGGCTAAGCTAATGGATGAATAAAATTTACATGCCTTGGACATCAATCTCATTGCTGCTATGTCCGAGGAAAACGAAGAAAGTTCGCTAATTTAGGTATCAGAAATATTTGTTCATTCTCCTTGGTATTCAGATATTGTATATGTGCTCCAAAATTTGTCACCACCGCCAGGCATGGCTAAAAACAAATGTAGAACTCTGAAATTGAAGGCTGCTAAGTTTTGTATTTTGAACAATGCACTCTATTGGAAAGATCCCGGTGGTTTTTTGCTGAATTGTCTGGTGGAAGAAGAAGCAAAGTAGGTTATGGAAGATTTTCATAAGGGAGATTGCGGAGGTCACCTTTTCTGGAAAAAAACGGTCAACAAAATTTTGAGAGCGGGCTATTATTGGTCGACACTCTTTGCTGATATGTATAAGACTGCCAAAAGCTGTCATGAATGTCAGATTTTTGAAGGAAGGAAGAAATTGCAGCCTTTGCCGCTTAAGCCCATTGAGGTAAGTGCTCCTTTTTAGCAATGGGGTTTGGATTTCATTGGAGAGATCCATCCCACTTCTTCAGCTCAGCACAAGTGGATCCTCACAACAACAAATTATTTCACGAAATGGATTGAAGCAATTCCCACCAGGCAAGCTACGGATTCGGTAATAATTTAATTCCTTGAGAATAACATTTTGTCTCGTTTTGGTTGCCTGAATAAGTTAATTATTGATAATGCAACAAATTTCAAATAAAAAAGAATGGTTGAATTTTGTGACAAGTATCACATCACTTTGGGACACTCAACCGCTTATCATCCACAAGGCAACAGATTGGCGGAGTCTTCCAACAAATCTTTAGTCAAAATTATTAAAAAGATGCTGGAAATTAACAAGAAAAGTTGGCATAAGAAGTTGGTCAATGCAGTTTGGGCAGATCGAGTGAGTCAGAAGAAATCCATAGGTATGTCCCCCTTTGAGCTAGTATATGGAGTTGACACAGTATTTCCTACCTCTCTCGTAGTTCCAGTGGTCAAAATTCTACAGGAAGATGGCAGTGAAGACGATCATATGCAAAGGAGAATAAATCAAATGATCCATTTGCAGCAGACTAGAGAAGAATTTTTCCAAAACACGTTCAAGATGCAAGAGAAAATTAAGAAAATATATGACATAAAAGCAAAAGCAGACAAATTTCAATTGGAAGAAGTGGTGCTGAAATGGGATGCAAGAAACGAGGAAAAGGGTAAGCATGGTAAGTTCAAAAATCTCTGGAAAGGACCCTTTAAAATTGCTGCATATCAGGGTCAGAATGCTTTTCTTCTAAAAGAGATGAACGGGGAAGATTGTCCAGGAGGGCCGGTCAATGGTCAGCTGCTCAAGAGGTATCATTTCTGAAATGTTTTCTGCTATTTTACATCCTCACTGTACATACCAGTTTATTTCAGTTTCATTGCAAGTGTGTGCTGTGATCTTTTCTTCAGTTTGGGGCTCGAGGTGAAGGCTATAACTCTGGAGATTGATTTCAGCTTTGCTTTGAGTTTTTCAAGTCAGGTCTTTCAGTCATTTTGGTTTCAAAATTGAGTCGGTTTAAGTCAATTTTCAGTCAATAAATTGAGTCAAGAGTCTTGTGTTTATTTGTCGAAGTTATGGACTCCATAGCCCAATGGACGAAGGCACTGCCTACTCTCCCAGAAATCTGTAGTTCTTGGCACCTCCAAGGAGCTACCATCCCCATTGGAGCCAACGTTAGAGTCGGTATCTTCATCCCTCCATCGGAGATCAAATTTCTCTTGTTGCATTTCATTTTAGGTGTCTCACTCAGTTTAGTCAGCTACATTCCATTAGGAGCATGGATCATCTAACGGTAGGGTCTTGTCGCTCATATCCCTCATGTCTTGTACCTGCTGGCCTAGTTATGTTCATCAAAATCATTTACAGTCATTTCTGGTCTCCTGGTAGGCAAACAATCATTTTAGGGTTTTTAGTCTCATTAGGTCTAGGATTTTATTAATCTGGTCTCAAAATGTCTAATAATGGCCAGCAGGCACATGAGGAAGCTTCAAATAAGGTTTCACTGCAAAAATTTCATCATCATAATGCTTGATAATGAATTTTCTTCAAAACTCTGTTTTGAAGAAAAATTGTCTATTTTATCCTTATGTAATAAATGCAATGCATTTTTTTAAACTCTTCAGTTGTAATAATGCTCCATTTGCAGCCCTGGTCACCTTTGCCAAAACTTCATGCCATCCATCCCTGCAAAATAGACAAAAAGCTCATTATTCAGTCAAAAGCACAAAAGCAAGAAAAACAGAGTTCTTTTGAACAAGTGCCAAAGTTTTCAAACATTATAAAGTGGGTTTTTTCAAATAAAAAATAAAAAGTCTTTGGTACAAATATGATTTTTGTGTTTCAATAATTCATTTGCATGCCAAAGATAGCATTGAGCCAAGGAAATCGTGGAGAAGTGAAGAAGCAAGCGTTGGGAGGTCGGATTGTGTGCGAATTACCGGGCGCGGCACACTGGGTGCTAGTTGCGGCGCATAAGCTGAGCGCGGCACATAGGGCCACTCCATTGTGTGTTAAACTGTTCCGGCGTGGCGCATCAGGAGGGCGCGACGCACTGGGCAGTGGTCGCGGCGCATTGAGCCGAAACACAAATTTTTGTCATTGCTTCCAAAAACTCCAAATCGACTCGGTCTATTTTGCCCAAGTAAGTTCATGTGAACTTGTAATTGCCATTTAAAAATGTTTGATGTTTATTTTGAGAGTTTGAATGCCAAAAATAAAACCCTATCATTTTGTTGAGAATTGCTCCCTTAGGGTTTTGAAGTTGGTGTTTTAAAAATAATTTTGTGCCAAATACTCCATTCCCCCACCTTGTTTTTCCTCCCCCTCACTGTTATCTGATCACTACAATCCATTCCCTTATCTCCCTACATCCCTAAAGCCACTCATATCCATCTCATTCCCATTATCCCTATCCCATTTGCAAAATTTCCCCAAATCCCAAGTTTATCCTAAAAAAATCAAGTGGCTGTCCCTTGTCCCTAAATTTTTCAAATCACAAGTTTTCAAAAGGAAAATTCCACTTGACAAAACTTCATTGTTCCTACTCCCTTATTTCTCTACAGTCCCTCCCATTTGACACATATTTGGCAATTAAATCAAAGACACCCAAATTCTCATTTTCATCTCATACAAGCCAACATACACCTTGCATAGAACTTGGACATCATGGAGACAGACACTGATACATCATATGACCGAGATAGTGATTCCACCACTAAGTTACATGCACCTAGAAGGCCTCATAAAGGTGGCAGACATGTGAGAGAGGAGCCCACCTCATTGGCTGAATTGCAGGCTTGCCCACTTGCCATGGCATGTTTCCAACAACAGTCATGCTATCAGTTTTGTGAAATGATTGCTAGGATCCATTATCATCAGGAGTTGGCTCGTTTGTTTGTATTGAATTTACATGATGGTCAAGTAACTCTTGCCGGTGTAACTTTCACTTTAACACCAGAAACTATCTCTCAAGCAACCAGAATACCGAATGTGGGTGAAGAGTGGAACAAAAGACAACAGGTGGAAAAAGTGCATTATGAACCATATATCAGGTCCAGCTTTGTGAGACAACTCAGCAGAGTGTTCCCATTCCGGTTCCTAAAGGAATCCTATGCACCTCTGATGAAACTCATTATCAGATACTTCAGTTGTGAGGGCCGGTTTTCACGCCTCTATGCCTACCATATCAGGTTATTGATGCATTTCACCAGGGTGAGGATGATGAACATCCCTTATTTCATGTGCCGGAACATCGAGAGAATGACCACTCTCGTGCAGAGGAAAACTCCCGAGCAGCAGTACAACAATATTTATCACTATGCACTCATAAAGATAGTGGTTGTGCATCAGCTTGGCTTGCAGGGTATTTCATGGGAAGATTTCATTTCCAATGATTTCTTCACAGCTTCTCAGGTTCCTTCGGAGGTTGTTCATGATGCAGGTGAACCTTCATATCAGCATGGAGGTCAGGAGACAGAGACTACTGTGCCGACATATCACTTATCAGAGAGGCACTAGAGGATTATTTGCAGCTTCCCAACGAGTACTATCTCCACCTAGGGTGGAAGGGGTCTCGTTTCCGTCACCAGCAGCTCAGGTACAAGTACAAGACAGAGGTAAGAGGCCTATGTAGGATGAGGGGCCTTCAGGAGGCCAAGATACATGTTTCATATTGATTGATGAGGATTTGAGCTCTCCAAGCTCAAAGTTGAGAGAGACTATTCAGGAGAAGAAGTCGGAGATAGACACATTGACCGTCAAGTTGCAAAGAGCCCAATGGATCATAAACTACCTAGAGTAGCGAAAAAAATAGTTGGAAGATCATCAGACAATCATGGAGTTGCAAAACATCCGTGAGAACCAACAAGCTGCCCAAAGAAGCCAAACCGAGATGACATCCATTGAGCGGGAGATTGAGGCTGATATAGAGATTTGGCTTGAGAGGGTCAATATTATTCTTGAGAAGCTGTTGGAGAAGGCCAACAAGGAAAATAACATGCTCAGGCACATGAAGAATCATTATTGGGCGAGGAATCATTTTTGCAAGGCGAGAATCAAGATCCTGAAGGCAAAGCTAAAGAGGGCACTAAAGCGTCGCAAAAGGCATGATAGAATCCAAATTTTGGCCGAAGCTTCTTTGGTCCAGCACAGTACTTGATGGTGGAAATTCAGCCCAAATTTCAAGAAATTTGGGAAACTTTTTGTCAATTTTGAATTTTTTGGCCTTAACACAGATTTTCCTGCCCGATGCATAGCGCCACTTGGCGCGCGCTTATAATTGGCAGCTCCTCTTGAAGAAAACTTTGCATTTCTAGATTTCGCATCAAAATTTATGCATTCCTACCCATTACCTAAGGATTTTGACAAGTTTTGGGTTGCCTAAAGGGTCAAAAACACCCTAAAAATGGCCTTTCTGCCACTTTTTGGACACACAAGAAGCAGTGTTGGGAGATTTGATTTTTGTAGGGGAAAATGGCAACCAAATTTAGAAATTCCACTTGGGTTGGAAATCAGACAGACAGATTTTTCCAACGAGCTATCCTGAGCTCAATTTGGACTTCGGGAAGGCCCTCAAAATCAACCTCAAAGTGGCGCAACGCATAGAGATTTCAGGCGCGGCGCATTAGGAAATTTGGCCTAGTTTTCACTCAACAGTTCAGATTTTCTCCTAGTTTTGGCCAGTTTGAATTTTTATCTCCAAATGTGAAACTCCTGATGTAATTTCACAACTTTGATGTAATTTTGGCATATTTTTACTCATCCAAGTAGATTCATTCACCAAAAAGTGAAATGTAACTAAATGAATTAGTTTCCTATCTTATAGAGGTAAGCTGTTTCATTGCCTATTTTCTAGTTCTTAGTTTAGATCTTTTTGAAACAGCTCCTAGAAGGGTGAGCTAGACCCCTAGAGGCATGGTGATGAGTTATGCTTGTCTATATCTTCTAGTTTCTTAGTCATTTTCAGGGTTGGACACTTGGGATTGCTTGGCACTTCATTGTACATTTCATCTCTGCATTTTGGCAAAGGAATAGACCAGGGTTTGCAGCACTCTTTGGGATCCATGTGGCTCTATGTTTTGGTGGTGTGTTTCTCTTTGTGATTGTAAGTTTATTGAATTTTCATCTGTATCATTTTCCCTTCTCCTTTCTTCTTAAGTTAAACAAAAAAAGTATTAAAGGTGGAATCCATTAGATTTGCAGTGCTCTGCCTTGAAGTTTTGTTTAATTTTATATGTTTTCAAATGTCTGAAGAGGATTCTTGAATGTCTCTTGCCCTCTTCAACCCCTCACCAGTCTGAGCTACCCATTTCATTCAAATATAAGCATCAAAACAATTGCCTTCCTTGCCTCATTCAGCTCTCTGCAAAACTGATCATTTCCCGGACCCAAAATATGCCTTTCCCTTTGATCCCAACAAAATCCCCAAAATCAAATCAAACCCTTTTAAATATATACCTAGCCTAAAATTAGCTTTTATTTCAAGTCATCTCAAGCCCCATTGATTATTTTTTCTGAGATTGACCCAGAGAGAGCCCTCTCCCGATCTGGTAGGGCTAGCTACCAGATTAAGCATGGTTTGATGTTACCCTAGACTCTGCCTTCCTTCAGCCTGAGGTAGATTTAGGCAATAACAAGGGGCTAAAGCAACAGTTTATTAATCCTCAGATCTAGAGTATATATGTACATGAAAATATAGATCTATATCAGAAGATTGTACAAGAAATGCTCATCTATACATTCCCCTTGAGGTTTTGTGTAAAACATGAAGCACAGAGAGTAGATCTGAGATCTAAAGTTGTAGATCTGCAGAATGATTCAGAAATTTCTGAATAATGCAATGGTATATTAGATCAAATCTAAAACAACATGTATTGGTTGGCCAATCCATGGATCACCACAGTGAAAGGGAGGATCCAATCACTGGAGATCTCTCCTCCAAAATGCAGACAAAACACCCTGAAACTTCTCCTTTGCAGATAACACAGTCCAGGGAGAGAAACTGCACTGTAGGCTCTGAGAATTCTTTGGCCTGATGCCAAGGTCTGGATCTGAAGCTCTAAGTGATAATTCACTCTTCTAGGAGGTTAAAAGACACACTCACTGAGAAGAGTCACTAGTGTAGGCTAGATCTGAGCAGATCTAGTGTCTTCCACTACTGCAACTCACAAGGAAAACCCAACCCTCAACAAGATCAGCATTGTAGGTGTAAGGTGAAGCTTGGCCGAAGCATGATATAAAACAAGATAGCACAAGTCTCCTCCAAGAGCTGCTCAAGGAAGGAGGTGGGATTCCTAAACGGGAAGACTCAACAAGGGATGTCTGAGCAGACAATACCTTGAAAAAATAATAATCTTCAACAACCCTCTCTTATTGCTCCCCTCCTCCTTTTATAAGATTGGAGTCTTGTCAAAACCCTAAACCACTTCATTAGTGTTATCTCAAAATCAGGCCCTGATAGGCTGCTAATCAAGGAGACCCTGAGTAACTATTTCAAACCAAGCTTTTAGCTGAGACTTAGCCTCCTTAGCCTGAGAGGGCTCTCTCAAAGTTTTTATGATTTTCAAATAAAATTCAGATGGCTAACTCTATGAGTAAATGGATTAAATTTAGTAATTGGTTGTACTACAATAAACAAGCATCCATTGGGCTTATGGGGTCACTTTATGTTTTTACTAAACATGGATATCAAATTCATATGGAAGTGAGGGCATATTAAGGCTTAGATGCATTAGTTAAACAATAAAACAGTAGGTCACACAGTCCATGAATATATGAAGGAAGTTAGAGCACCTTCACAGTGAGTTATAAGTAACATACACTCATGCCACTGCAAGTAAAAGATAAAGGAGAAACATAACAACATCAATCATCCATAGCCTTTTCTAAATCCTGAGTAACAAAATGATACCACTGTATTAAGATAAAAACAGAGTTGCAGATAATAGTAAACAATACACTTGTTACAGCAAAATTCCAACCCAATGCTATTCAATTTCCTCCATTTTATAGAGTATTCATTACATCTTAGGATTCTCTCCAATCCTTTGAGGAGAATTTTAAATTTGACACCTAACAGTTTTCATAAAACAAACTGCATTTACAACTAACAGTTAAACTGTCTGTTTAGACTCCTAATACAATTAGGACTAAAACATCATTTCTTAAAACATAACAACCTTATCTAAATACTTAAAACAACACTTGACAATTGCATCTTCTAGTCTTCGACCATGATCATGTCTATCTTCTTGCTATTAGAACCCCTTTATCTCTTCCTTATATGTCCCTGTAAAATAGGATAGTGCTTCCTGTATAGTAGCTGAGTACTTCATTAATACCAATTCGAACCATTTGCTGCATAATTTGAACTCAAAACACGTGCCAAATGTCTTAAAGTTTTCATAGAGATTTTACCTTGCATCTGTGTATATGTCAACTTTTCAAAAATGATGTGGAAACTGCCATAATGCTGCGCTACGAAACTGTCTGTGTTTGCTTCAGCAGTTTTGTAGCGTGCTACGAAACTGCTGAGTCTTCATCTTTCTCGGATTTTTCCTCAAAATTTCAAGTCAGAAACCTTTAAAAATTAGTCTTCTGGTGTAGATCCATTCTTATAACAATAACCATCAACCTTGAGTAGTTTAAAAAATGGAGCATTACTATATAACCTCCAAAGTTTATTTCAAAGATGAAACTTATTGTTTAGGCTGTAGCTCATCTCCAAACTGATTTAACTATATCTCTAAATCTTCAATTCTCCTCTTGAGCCTTCTGTTATTAGCCCTTAGTTTTAAGTTAACCATCCTGATGAACTTGGCTTCCTTGATTGCAGGTAGGGTCCAGATGAAAAACTGAGCTTGACTTTCAATCAGTTCAAGATTTGGATTTTTCTCAAGCTCCCACAGCGCTTTCATCCTTTCAAACTTGACCTTCTCTTCAACCTATATTATTTCTCTTTTCTTCAATTTCTCAATTTCATTATTTTCAAGCATGATTTTATTCTTTACCTCTTCATAGCTGCTTTTTTCCTTTTGAACCTTGAAAACCCCGTTTCTATCTTCTTCAGGCATTGCAAATGATGCATTTGTAGTTTCTTCAAAAACAATAGCACTTTCTTTCCCTGTTTGCTCTATCACCAAATCTGACTGTTTCAGCTTCGTAGATTGCCTCGTTGAGGGTATTTTGGGTTTAAAAATAACTCTGCCACCTCTTCTTCAAATTCTAACTTTTTAGATGTCTTCAATTTTTTCAATTTGCTGGCACATGTATCTAATTTTATGAAGTCTGCTTGCACTAGGGGAGATTCCTCTATGTCAATAGCCTGAAGTATGTCATTCAAATTTCCTCTTGTCTCCTCTGCAACTACAACCTTACCCTTTTGTAAGGCCTTCAACACCTTCAGGTTCAGTCCTTAAGCAATGACCAGACCTATGGATTCTTCTCTCCTCAGCCATTTTCCTCTTGAAACCTATATCTTCATAAATCTGTAATAAACCCTTCTAAAAACCCCGTGTCTTCAGCAAATTAACAATCTGAGTCTCCTTTTGAATAGACTGTTTCATTCAGGAAATGAATTCAGCCTCACTTGATAAGAAATCGGGTTTCTTAGTAATGGATAATATAACCTGAATTTTAATCAGTTCTGCCTCGCTTGAAATATAACCTCTGTCTCAATTAGCAATGAGATAACACAGCCTCGCTTGATAAGAAATACAACCTCACTTGATAACTAGGAATCTCACCACGAATTCTTTCTTTCAACACTTAAGAATGCATGCAGTGT
Source organism: Pinus albicaulis (assembly GCA_034641835.2). Classification (NCBI taxonomy): domain Eukaryota; kingdom Viridiplantae; phylum Streptophyta; class Pinopsida; order Pinales; family Pinaceae; genus Pinus; species Pinus albicaulis. Next base: position 102,901,738 of record CM076571.1, read on the forward strand.
TTTCTTGCATGAGACAAATGAAAACGACCAACTGTTTGAAATTTGAAAGGACCACTAATGATTGACCTCTAATTTATGCCAAATGACCTTTAATGATGATAAAGAATGGTTGCATGCGTGGAGGACAACTCATGAAGGACACCCAATGATGGCAAATTTAACTGTATTTGACATATGTGACAGCTCAGAGACAAATATGCGAATTCCTGATTTCGTAGCGCATGGTGTGAAAATTCTGGTTTTTGTGCTACAAATTCACCAGCGTTTTCTTAGTGCAAAATGGACTTTTTACACCAGGCGCGCTACGAAAACGCGTTTTCTGGGCTTATTCAATTAAATTTTCGAAACAGACTTTACAAATGGGTTTTAAAACGTGGCATGAGACTTGTGAAGAGTGAAGTGAGGTTAATAAACAATGTTTAATGATGGTATGACACATTTAACCATGATCTAGACCTTGAAAAATATCAAAATGACTCTAATCCTATCTAACACTAGGACTTAGGAAAAAATGTAACTAACCAAGTTTCAAATATTTTTTTTATAGTGATAACAATTAGTTTAGCCTCTTTCACATGTAAAACCTCCTTCTAGAACTGTGCTATCCCTCCAAGAGGTTCAATGAATCTAGACTACGCTGTAGATATGGTCATGGTTGAGTTGGTCAAGTGATCAATCTCTTCCATACTCAAGGTGTCTATTTTAACTGGTTAGCTTGAATTCCATTCACATTGAGCTGTCTTTATTTAGAATCCACTCTTTGAGAATAAATGTTGTTGACTTAGTCAAACTTTACCTTGTCCACATAGTTTAGACATGGTTCACACATGTGGATGCTTGATCTGGTTATTTCATGATCCCTTTTCACACCATGAGGAATTTTTATTCATACTAAAGCAAATTATGAGCCTCCTTTCCCAATTATTCATCCATCTAGATTTCAAAAGAAAAATTAATATTCCTATTAGTTGTAAGCTAATTTAGGAATATTATAGTCTCCCCCTCCCAAATGTTGCTAGTCCTCAAGCAACTACAAGGGTGCTGCAAAATCTCCCCTTCTTCTCTTGTGGCCTCCTCATCCAATAGTCTCCACCATTACTCTAAATTTTATGCAATAGTTCTGCCTTCGAATGGTCCTTCCTCAATGTGCAAGTTGGCCCTTGGTGAGTAAACCCAATGGCTCTCATCATGAAAGAATGGAAGGTTGTTATGGAAACTTTCTTGCTGATCCATGGCCTCTTCAAGATAGAAGTGATGAAAATCATGGGGATTTTCATTATTCATGAAAGGCTCCCATCTCCATGCTATCATCCAAATGAAGTGGATCATCCCCCAGCTAGGAAATCCATAGAAAAACTCCTCCCAAATACATATGAGAGGCATGTTCCCAACAAAAATATGGCTCTCTCTACAAAGAGAGAAGTGATCTATCATAGTGGCCATACAATATCTCATGCTCCCATTGAAGCATGTAGTGCAAAAAGAGTGGGGAACTCCTTTCCCCAAGGACACATCCCACCAATGTGCCTCTCCTCCAATCATGTTCCCAAGAACAAGAACATTCCCAACACATAGAATCATGATTAGAAGCATGCTAGCTGCCATGTATGATAAAGGAGAAGGAAGATGTTCCCTCATGTGCAACCAGCGCAGTTTTACCCTTAACTTCCATAGAATAAGAAATGACAAGTGCCTCCCCCAACACTTGCTTACTGCCCCGTCCCTTTTGAATACTTGGAAAAGGTGCATCATAGTTGGTGTAAAAGAATCACACCATGAAGAATGTAGTAGCTTTCCAAGATCCTCCAAGGAATGACCTGCATCAACATAGTTCATGGCCTTGAGTGTCCCATGAAACCCATCATAAATAGTGCCCCCTTTTGGAGCAATGTTCTGAAAATGAGTGTTAGAAAAATATAAGGATATAGGAAATACATCATAATACTCAGAAGGAAAATTTCTCCTATATACTTGTTTTACATCGGTGGGGTAACCCATGGATGAGTCCCCTCTCACACTCAATGAGGAAGGAGGTATGAGTGATGGCTCTTTCCAAGAGCTATGTTCCTCCTGCTCTAACAAATAGTTCATGCACTTCTCCATATGAGAGTGCACCTCTTCCTTGAAACCTTCCCATATGAATCCACCCACGAGAGTATGATATGCTCTAATGAAACCAGTGGGCTTGGAAAGCAAGATCTCATAGGTTGCATCTAGTAGTCTCTCCTTGAGCTTGGAGTATCTAACCAAAAGGATAAGATTATAGAAATAGATGACTCCATCAACTACCTTAAACCTTCCATCCCTTACTTCTCCATCAAGAACCCCACATGTGAAAAGGTCCTTGGAGTATTCCATCATTAGTTGGGAATCCCAATAAGGATCTAGGCTTCCCAAGAAGGACAGCGCTGTAGAGGTCTGAAATGCAGCCCCTGTCATGTTATGGCCCTCCTCTTTGACATGTTTGATGTCAAAATCACATGTTGGAGCAGCATAATCTTCCTTTTGCTACCTCCTTTGCAGCTGATCTTGCTCAAGACAAGACGGAAGAAGATGGAAATCAACTCCCCCCCAGAAATTCCTTGTCTTCCAATACTTCCTCATTTTTTCCCATGCATGCAAGAGGGTTAGCATCCCCTTGCCATGTTTAGAAATCTTTTTTGTGCAGGAAGATATCATAGGCTGCCCCAAATTTATGGAGTTGCCATGTATTCCCATGCTCATGCCATCATAGACTTCTGATTCCTCCTCTCTCAGCGCAGATAATTGAGTGGGAGATAGCAATGCCCCTTTCAGGAAATTGCTCACCTCTCTTCTGAATTCAAGAGAGATTATCTGCACTGTGCTGGCTTCTCCCAAGGCTCCCTCATTAGCCAAGTATGGAAATGCTACCCATAGTTGAGAGAACACTTTAGATTCCCTCCAATCAAGAGGTACTCCTGATGAAATGCCTTCTTGCAAAGAGGCATCAAGGCATAGCGTAGAATGTGGATGTAGGTGGATAGATTTGCCCCTACCTTTATTGCATAGGTCCTCTTGCCTTATTTTTTCTTCCAAACTTTGAAACAGAGAAGGATTCATGCTCTCCATATTATGATGCCCTTCCTCCTCTTTTCCTCCTTCTATCCTCTAGATCTCATCATTTGGAAATGATGGTACATGTTGCTCATGCGTTATGCCAAGAGCTCTATGTGTGAGACCTTTTCGAACTCCTTGCAAGACTGTAAGAGTTTCTTTCCTTGGAGCAAGTGCTCCATCCTCCTCTCCATGAAGTGCTTGAGGTTCCTTTGTTGTGGCTGCATTATCATCTCCTGCCTTCCCCTCCTCCTTTTCAATAATTGAAATTATCTCATCATCAACAAGAGACCTTAGATCTTGGTCATCTATTGAAGGAGAAACCTTCATGCTTTCCTCTTGAGAAGAGAACCCTTCATCCACTGGAGATCTTGCCCTTGGCAAGGTATCAAACAAACTTACACCTTCTTCCATGGTTTTCAGAAATGGAGTTGGATTCATAGACCCTTCCAACTCATGTAAAATATTTGTTTGATATGGTTTGATAGTGTTAACAGAAGATGTTACACATGGAGCTCCATCAAACCTTTCCACTAATATTTCAATAAACCTTGCATAAGTAGGTTTATTTGCATTTCTTAAGGAAAAGGACTCAAACAACGTCCAAGCATATGCTTTAACTTAAAAATGCAGTGCTGCTACTTTGACAACTTCAATTTCTGAAACTTGGTGTTGCTGCACAAAGTTGTCTAGCTCCTCCACCCAAACCCTGACAGGACATTTAGGTGATCCATGAAAAGTAGATAGAAAGAATCTACCAACATCATGTTGCTTCCCCGTTGTGCTTATATCCTCCTTGATCTTGTAGAATCCTTGGAATTTCAAGTCATCTTTTAACTCCTTAGATTGACCTTCATACTCCTGCAAATACTCTCCAAGAGTCTCCTTCTCGGGTACACCTCCTTTCTTCCTCTTCATGAAGAAATCACTGACATAACGTTGAAGATTTGGTGATATGGCTGAGTGCGCATATCCATGAGATGAGGATTTAGAATTTTCCTCATGTATAGATCTTGTAGATCTGATCAGAAGATCTTCCTGCTCTTGAAACTCTCTAGGAGTCTCACTACTCTTTCTCTCTTCTTCTTGTTCAACCTCCTTGGAGAGGTTCTTACTGGATCTGAAAAGAGTAAATTCATCTTCTTCATCATTCTGACCTTTCTCTTTTCTTTATATCACTTTTTCTTGAAGCCCACAGGCTGAGCCAAAGATCTTGCTCTGATACCACTGTAATATCCCAAAATTGGGACAGCTCAGCAAGCCTGCTGAAATAACACACTTTTGAGAATTCTGTGCATATAAATGAGGTTTAAACTCATGGATCCCTTAGATAAGCTCATCTAAGATCTAAATCCAAAAGGAGAGAAAAAACAAATCATACTAGGTGGGTTAAACAGATCTCCCACAAACTAGTCTAGCTGAAAATCACCCAAAGAGAGGGGCTGCAAAGGACTGCTTCAGAAATAATGCAGATCCACTGAAGCACATTAGGAGGCTGATATGGAGGTTCAGAAATCATATGTATAACAACAAATCAGATGTACATTACAACCCATACATTGTACAAGAGGAAGAATGAGACTATACAGGAAAAATCCTCAGAAATGAGGTGCTACAACCATAAGAAAAGACTGCATAACCATGACAGCATTATTTTCAGGGGCTGAAGCAGCAATTTATTAATCCTCAGATCTAGAGAAGATCTGTACATAAAAATATAGATCTATATTAGATCTGTGTACAAGAAATTCTCATCTATACATTCCCCTTGGGGTTTTGTGCAAAACATGAAGCATAGAGAGTAGATTTGAGATCTAAAGTTGTAGATCTACAGAATGATTCAGAAATTTATGAATAATACAATCACATGTTCTAAATATGGCCCTCCTCTGTGACATGTTTGATGTCAAAATCACATGTTGGAGCGGCATAATCTTCCTTTTGCTGCCTCCTTTGCAGCTGATCTTGCTCAAGACAAGATTGAAGCATATGGAAATCAACTCCCCCCCGGAAAGTCCTTGTCTTCCAATACTTCCTCATTTTGGCCCATGCATGCAAAAGGATTAACATCCCCTTTCCATGTTCAAAAATCTTCTTTGTGTGGGAAGATATCATAGGCTGCCCCAAATTTATGGAGTTGCCATGTATTCCCATGCTCATGCCATCGTAGACTTATGATTCCTCCTATGTGCATATAAATGAGTTTGCAGCTCCTGGATCCCTTAGATCAGCTCATCTAATAGAGGGGAGCAACAAGAGAGGGTTGTTGAAGATTATTATTTTCTGAAGGTATTGTCTGCTCAGAAATCCCTTGTTAGGTCTTCCTATTTAGGAATCCCACCTCCTTCCTTAACAAGCTCTTGGAGGAGACTTGTGCTATCTTGTCCACTATCAGGCTTGGGCCAAGCTTCACCTCACACCTACAGCGTTGATCCTATTGAGGGTTGGGTTGTCCTTGTGAGTTGCGGCAATGGAAGACACTAGATCTGCTCAGATCTAGCCTACACTAGTGGCTCTTCTCAGTGAGTGTGTCTTTTAACATCCTGGAAGAGTGCATTAGCACTTTGAACTTCAGATCTAGACCTTGGCATCAGGCCAATGCATTCTCAGAGCCTATAGTATAGTTTCTCTCCCTGGACTGCATTATCTGCAAAGGAGAAGTTGCAGGGTGTTTTGTCTGCATTTTGAAGGAGAGATCTTCGGTGATTGGATCCTCCCTTTCACTATGGTGATCCGTGGATTGGAAAACTATTGGCTCGAGGGGTCTTGACCCAGGTTCAGAGCTCAGGGTTTCCTAGCAAACCCCTATACTACTGGCCCTTTCGGAAATGACCTACTTGCGCAGGTCAAAGTCTCACCCGAAGTAGTATGGGTGGGTGCTGGAACTAGGTTTCCGCACCCTGAAAAAGGATAGGTAAGACAAGCAGAGCTGCGTTTGGCCCTGTGATACCCAGATCACCTTGTTTTGCGTAGGGCCAAGTAGGTCTCTATTTGCATCCACGTGCGCTAGATCTATAATTATATGCTTTTATGACAGTAGCACAACATGGCATAAACATAACATAACAGATCTAGATATAGAAAACACACTTACACAGATCTTCACAGCTTAAATATAGAAAATGCACAATGCAGTAATTACCAATGATTCACACAAAGAGTACTCACAGATTTATTTATTTATCAACCTTTATTATTCATCAATTCATCAATTCCTTCTTACAATTCCCTTCCCAGCCTGCGCACACAATAGCAGGGTTCGCACACAGCTGGACTTGGATCTCCGCGCACATAGCTAGCAGGAGTCCTTTCCCCAAAAACCCAAACAGATCACTTAAACCACAATTCGCATCAATAGCTCTTCGTTTCTCTACCTTACAATACAAAATGTTCCTCTATTTATAATAATCTAGCCTATACTTTCCTATGGTCTGCAAACCATGGTTTTCGGACCCCTGGTTTACTCTTTTACCCGTTACAATGCTTTTAGGGCTTTGACCGACCTCAAAACCCATGCACTAGACTAAATCTAATCAAAATTATTCAAAACAGACCAGTTTCACAGCTTGTGGGAGACCCTGTTCCAACAGTCCCCCATCACAATCTTGTGACTCGTCCCGAGTCACTACGGTGGTGCGGCCTTGACCTGCACATGGAACGTATCGAGAGCGTGATAGAGCAGAGGGAGCACTTCCTGACTTTGGGCAGCAGCTCGCTCTGCAATGTTGACAAGCGTCAGGGAGGCAGGACCGTCTGGAGCCGTGGTAACCTGTTCTAACATCCGGTGGAGGCATGCAACGACGGTATGAGCATCTTGGGAGATCTGGAAGGCGGTATCGCCCCATGGTTTCAACCGTTTCCTGATGACATGTTTGGTGTGATGAAGATTCGCAATCATGTCCATGACAGCTAGACGCTGCGCACAGATGCTGGAGGGCAAAGGGGCTCTCACCTGATCGAAAGCAGCTTCCGCCTGCCGTAAGTCTTCATGGATACGCTAAAGCATGGGATGGCGTCAGACCACTGTCCAAAGCTGCATAGCCATTTTGACCAACTGTGTTCCCTGAGTAAGCTGCTCCTGAATAATATTTGTTGCTTCTGTGATCAATGCGACCTGTTGCGCCTGAACTGCCAGGGCTAACTCAGGTTGCTGCTGTATAGTCCGTCCGCAGCGAAGGATCTCTTGGGACACATCTATGTAAAATCCTTGTAACGCCTCTTGGGATAGCTACGAAAAATCGATTTGTAGGTCCGTGGCTATTGGGTTGTGGTCGTTAACAATGACAGTGCAAGGGAGCGAACAAATATGGCTTTTGCTGGTCGGTAATCTGGGACTGCGAAGAAGTCGTAACAGATTCCTATATCGCTTTGTTCCTTCCTTGCGTAGGACGAGCTGTGACTTGAATATGACAGCGTGGGTGGCGAACCGCGACAATTGCGAATCCTCCTTCGTAGTTCCATCCGAGGCCATCCAACTGGGTCCTGCGATCGTTCCCGGATTGTGAAGGTCGAGAACCCCTGTCTGCAGCTGTGGTGCCTCTTCGCGCAAGGTGTAAAGTCAATTCCCCCTGTAGGGGGCCAGAAACCAATCATTTGATCAATCTCGGCATCCCCAGACCTTCTCAACATGATGTTTGCGGGTACTCAACTGGTAGATGCTGGAGCGGTCAGCAGCTCAGGGACCTCCATAGCAACCAAAGGACAAGCTTCCCAAAAAACGCCAAGGATCCTAAGAATCCAGCAGGATGAGAATAGAAGCAGGGTGTAGAGACAATCTGGAGCCTGTTGCGAAGCCATCCCATCGAAATTATACTATCTAGAGCTATCTAATGGCAGAGTAACCCTTACTTGAAACTTACCATCGGCCATCCGGAGCAAACTGACCATAAATTTCCGCATTGATGGCCAGCCGCCCATTGTACGTAACGATAAGGTTCCCTTCCTACCCAAATGCATGGTTCTAACAGTCATTAGTCGTACTTGAGGCCTTTCCCATGGATCTTCAAACTTCATATGACGCCTGCGTGCTATTTGCATACCCCAAATTAAAGCTAATGCCAGGTGTTTTGTAACACAGTTCAGGTACGATTCCAGCAAGTTGGCCACCATACTTCTTGACAAGCGCGATTTTACCTTGGTCAGGGCATTCATGTGCAGCAGGGCTGCATCAAGTGTCCTTGTGCCATCTGTCACTGGAGATGTGCGCAGAGACTCATCCCACAATTTCTCCCAAGTACGCGAGGGCTGGTGCAGCTCCGCCTCTAGGTACCACGCAGTTGAACGCAAGCCTCGGTCATGGGTAACTAGGTGAGGTTGTTTGGTCGGGGTCTTGTCGCACCCTTGTGCTTCCCAGGCTAGTACACTTCTACATGGGGCCATTTTACAGCTGGGGCTCCAAGTCACAGTATCGTCTTATCCCAGCATTCCTCCCCAGTGTGGTATACTGGTCCCAGCGTATCCCACCGACGTGCAGGCAACCTGCGCAGGGATAGAGGAAGTGTCTCTAGCTTGCGTTCCTTGGGAACTTTGGCTTCAAAAAACTTCATAATATTACCTACGTCATCAAGGTAGGGTAGGTCTCTTACCTTGGTAGAGATGCGGCAGAAGTTCCTGGTGATCCGAAGACATCGTAGCGCCGAAACCTCGTGCAACCGTCCTTGCTAGTTTTCCAGTTCCTCATCAGAGTTGGAAAAAATTCACTATCCTTTTCCCCGTAGAGTACTCCTTCTACCATGGGGTTAACCTGGTCTTCGACCCGCACATTCAATTTGTAAATGTGATCTATTTCCTCCTCTTCGCATGCTGGCTCTGTATACCGTGCACCTTCTGCGGGATCTAGGGGTACTATTACGCGTGTATGCTGCGCTTTTTGAGATTGATGACACCCCCCATATCTATAGCCCAATCCAGACCTGGGAGTGTAGGGTAGGGATCCACATCTTCCACAATTTCTATTACTTCAAAGTTAGCCAGAACTTTTACCCCTGCGATATCGACCATGACTCTTGGCAGCCTACCCAGAGGAATGATTTTTTGTTGATTTTCCATTGGCAGCTGGATGGTGGACCATTCCAATTTAGGCTCTCCCATTCATTGCCATGTCTGCTTTGGTAATATGTTCACATCTGATCCAATATCTAAGATAACTTGATCCATCTCGTAGTCACCAATCTGCGCAGTCAACTGCATTTCTCTTCCAGTGCGTTTTTTATAGCTGTATAGTTTGTGTACACCCTTGGTCCCGGGAATAAAATTGGGCCGAGCTGTGGAGTTATTCATTAATGCTTAGAGGTTCTCTATGGCCTACGGGTTTCATAGCAGCTTTAGACATGCTTGCAGGAAGGGCTCAACCCACTCCCCTATTTTGAGGTGTGTCGGCAGCTACGCGGGGGCTGCTAGTGGTTCCTATTCTTTGAGGTTCAATCCTTCCTGAGAGGCAAGCGCTTCCTTTGCTCCCTGGGTGACAATCCCACTGCGCGTCATGAATTTCACACTCGGGTCTACATTCCTTGGATCGGTTTTAACTCTTTGCACCTTCTGCATAGGGGTGGGCTGCTTGTCCTGCATCTTGGCTATTAAGATTGGGCAATCCTCAACCACATGATCTAGCTGTCTACAATATTTGCACGACAGCCTAGTGGGATTCGAGCACTCTCTGGCGAAGTGTCCTACCTCTCCACAGTTATAATAGATTAGCTGCCCACATCCTCGTCCGACGCTTCCCCCCCCGACCTCCTCTACCCCTAGTTGGGGATCCTCCGAAGTGCGTGGAAGTTCTCGGTGACGCAGGGTCTGATTGTACCCTATAACATTTCCCATGATCTATCATCAAGTCATAAGTACGACAATCCTGCTCATCGTGTCCCACCAACCGGCAGAATCTGCACCATTGTTGCTTCATTTCTGGACATACGCTACTAGCCGAGGGCAATGGTTCGTATCATGAAATCTTGCTACATGACAGTCGTCGCAACACAGCGCAGGTCCGCTCGAGCTTGGTCGTGATAGGATGGGTTCCCCAGTTGCTCCTGGGCATACCGAACTAGGTCCTCCCACTTGCATGTAATCTGCCAGTAGAGGGCGTTGATCCTTCATATGGCTAGATACCCGACATCGTATGCACCATATATCTACGCAGTCGTCCTTTCCTCACTCCTTTCACAGGTTCTATATTTCCATATGCATAGCCCCAAGCTGTTCCTGAATTTTTTGTACCCCTACCGACATATCCTCTCTGGGTGCAACTTCTAGTTTCATAGCGACTTCCACAACTTTTTCCCGCGACTCAACGGTTTGGTGACTCATCGGTGTGTGCAGGTGAGGTAACAACATAGCGATGAACCATTCCGTATGTTGTCTATCGTCATACTTGAATCCTCCTTCCCTGATTGCTCTCTTCAATCGCTGATTAGCCTCCCACACCAACTCAGACGCACCTTGTTTGAAGTCCTTTACTTCCGCTACCAACTGAGAGTAAGATTCTGGCTTTCGGAACTGTTGCTTCAGAGTGTCTTTGATATCTTGAATAGACGCACTCCCATTATGGGCAATGTATCTCATATACTAGTCCAGTGCCCTATCCTCGAACGTCAGGGATAGCTGTGTCCTCTTCACCGTATCATTTGCCACATTTTGTGCAGTCCAGATGGAGTCTGAAACAAACCAAAATCAGTTCATATCCTCATCCCCGACCCCCTTGAAGGTAGGTAGTCTCAAGTACGTAGCCATATCGCTGTTCAGTGGGGTTGGTGGTATGGGTGAGTTCTTACCTTTGTGCAGCCTGGGTGGCGGTGTAGCCGGGGGATCCTGTGCAGCTGGTTCTTGCAACAGATTATAGGCAGATCTCCCCCCGTCAAGGTTGGTCCAATAGTATTTACCACTGCGCGTCGTGCTCTCGTCTAGATCCGAGGTCATTCAGTTGGTATGACTACACAGAATGCTATTTTCACACTGTAATATCTTAATAAGCAATGGTAATGTCTTCAGTAATAAGAATCTTCGTTCGGCCTCAGAGTATGAGACAAACTGATCAATGGAAAATTTCGTCACAAATCCTCCTAGCACACTGTCCACCCAGTGATCTACTGTGCGCATGATAGTATTATCAGTCCTTTCTAGCTGCTGGATCAGCTCTGGGGTCCACTGAGTGACTCGTTCGTCCTTCCAGCACTTCTGGAATTCTACAAGTCTGGCCAGCCACTCTTGAAGCTCGATCGCAAATGTCACAAAGAATATTTCGTAGCTCTCTGTAAGAATGTACCTATTTTTCCATATTTCCGCTGTTAACTTCTCACTGTGATTTTCTTTTACCGCGAATTCCTGGATCTACCTTTCAAACCAGTCTTCAATTTCCTTTCTTTTAGGCTTCTAGTATTCTCTTGTCATTACCTGATCCCTTTCTAAAAATTCTCCCGGTCCCTGCAACAAAACCTTTCTGCAAAAATACTTTCAAGAGTAATTTGAAGCAGAGATAGAAAAAAAGGGATAAAGAGTATCAGTATGCAGAGTCTCATCTCACCAAAGAGGCAAAAAACAGACTTTTTTCCTTAGAATCAAAATGGGACATAATTAATCTAACATAAATGGCTTAAGAGGCATTTTTTCCATGATTTTCATCTTGGCTAAAGACCCCAACAAGGGCATCCTTTTCAAGGGATTGTCCTACAAAAAGATGATAAAAGTGTAAGAAAACATTTTGCAAAAAACTATGCCAAAAATTGTTCCACACAGTGAAATATCACTAAAAATACACATGCAAGGATAGAGGGAAACATAAAATTTACAAAGGTGGGTTTGCCCTTTTAAATTTATTTTCAAAAAGACTATAAATGGCCCCCTCTAAATTCCCCCTGCACCATTTGCCACTTTGCAAGGAAAGGAAACCATTGGAGGAGAGTGCAGTGTTTTTTTCAGGAAAACTATGAAAACTGACAGGTACTATGCGCAGAGCAGGACGCTACACCCCTAGCCTCCGGCACTACACACAAAGGCAAGCCGGGTAGTGTAAAATTACACTGTGCTACACGTTCACAGGTTGGCGCTATGCATCTGGGTTGGTGCTATGCGCAGGTCCAGAAACTACCAGAGGCACCCGGGAGACTGCCTATCCTCCCAACGCTACGCTCCGATAGCCCGACTGGCCCGGCACTGCGCCCCTGGCAACACTCTGCCGATCTTGCGAAATACTTTTAAGAATCGAATTTTTCGGCCTCTAAAACTTTTGCTAGTTAATACAAGGTTGGTAAACCCTTTCTTCCTCCTCCCAAGCATTATTTGCCTAAAATCAAAGAGGTCATCCACAGTCAAAATTTGACCAAACCCTAGACTATGCAAAAGTCAATTGTTATGTCTTTGAACTGGGGTTTGTAAGAAAATTTGGTTTTGAGTGAAAAAAGGGGACTGAGTGACTATAAGGCTGACCTCCACCACCAAGTACAAGCTTTGAAAGCTTTCTTCACCTTATCTTTCCCTTTTTTTTGCAAAGAGTTGACCTACACCACTTGTTTTACCCCAAATACCCTCAAGAAAAACCCAAGGTTTCTTCTGCTGTTTTAGACCAGCCATCATGTCAGAGAGAGGCAGTCATACCAGTGGTGATGAGAGTCACACTCCCACCAATTCAAAACATCATGGAGGAAAAGCTAAAAGATTTGAGCCCCTAGACACCACTCCAATCACTTCCTCTCCTATGATCCTTTCATGCTTCCAAGATGTAGGGTGCTACAATTTTTGTGAGAAGGTCAAGCAAGTCAACAGTCATCTAGACTTGACTATATTATTTGCTTGTAGCCTACAAAACCACCAAGTTAATCTAGCAGGGGTCCAATTTGAGCTTTCATCTGAAATCATTTCAAAGGCAACCGGTATACCAGAAATTGGTGAGCTTTGGTTCAAACAAAGGAAGTTGGATTTGGGTTATTATGGGCCTTATTTGAAACCCACCTATCAGCAAAATTGCAAGGATATTTTTCCTTTTTCTTATTTGCTAGAGAGGTATGCAAAATTAATGAGGCAAATTATCAGTTTTTTCACATGTGAGGGAAGATACTCCCGGCTCTATTCATATCATATCAGGTTGCTGATGCATTTTACCAAGGTCAAGATGATGAACCTACCTTATTACCTTTTCCGGAGTATTGATAAAATGGCCTCTGCTGTCAAGAGGAAAAGCTATGACCACCAAATGCCTAGCCTCTTTCATCACTCCCTGATCAAGATGATTGTCCTATACCAGCTAGAGAAACAAGGTATATCTTGGGAGACCTTCATCTCACATGATGTGTTTTCAGACCCCCGATCCTTCATCCAGCAGAACTTTCCTTCCACTTCAAAACCATCTACCTCCACACATCCATCATCTCCCCATATGCCTTCTCCACAAAGAATTTCACCTATTACCTCCTCCCCTAAATTACCAAGTCAAGGGGCTGATAGTAGCCCTAGTGAAGAGAAAATAGGAGGCAACAGTCAGGAAGAAGATGAGACAGAAAATGATGGACAAGGAGAGAGCAGTGAAGAAGAAGATGATGAAAAAGAAGAAGAGGATGAAAATGAAGAAAATGATGAAGAGGAAGGAAGTAGCCATGAAGAAAGCAGTGGTAGCCATGAAGAAAGCATCCATGATCATGAAGAAAGCAGTGATGATCATGAGGAAAGCATTGAAAAAGAAGATGGTGTAGATGAAGAAGAAAATGAAGGAGAGGAAGGTGGCCAATAAGAAAGCAGCAATGGCCAAGAGCAGCAAGATAATGAAGGAGAAAACAAAGATGAAACTAGTAATGGCAGCCACAAAGATAACATCAGTGAAAGCAGCCACAAGGATGAAAGCAGTGAACATGATGGTGAGGAAGAAGATAACAATGATGAGGAAGAAGAAGACAGTGAAGAAGGAGAACAACCAGATGAGGACGACAACTATCTAAGTGCCCAAGACAGTCCAAGAAAGAGTCATGACTGTCTTGAAAAAAATTAGTCCATAGAAGACAAAGAGAACCAGAGTGAGGAAGACACAGAAAAATCAAAGCAGAGTGAAGGACAAAATTATGACAATATTGCCTTTGAGACTCCCATTATTGCCCCTCTCTCCTACACTTATCACAGAGGGAAAATGGATTTGTTTGCTACCTCTAAAAGGCAAAGGGCCATCTCTTCAAAAAATACTAAAGCACCGGACAAAGGCAAAGAAAAAATGAAGAGTGTTGAGCAAAAGGAACCAGTCAGGAGGAGAAAAAGGATCAAAAAGGCTTCTCAAGGGCCTCTCTTTGTTGATCTAGACAGTGATAATGGGAACCCAGGGATGAATACAAAATTTCTCCTCTTAGAAAAAGATGCCCAGCTTCAAGAATGGGAAAAGGATTTTGAAAGGGCACAAAGGGTCATCTACTATTATAAACAGGAGCACAAAAATTTCAAAGAGGTGAAGAGGGACCTTGCCTTGCAGAAAAAAATGGTCAAACACTATGCAAGGAAGAGCATGCTTGCTAACGCCAAATTGAAGCAAGCCCTCCTAGAGCTAGAAGAGCTAAAAAGGCCCAAATTTCATGACAGCCTCGGGATCTTGGCTGATGCTTCTTAGCAGGTGTCTAAAACCCCTTGAGGGGTGTACACACCAATTTTGAAGAAAATCTGGAAACTTTTTTTTTTTTTTTTTTTCCAAATTTTGACTCCTAGGAGCGCAACACCCTAGGCACTATGCTCTTTTTGGGGCATCCTCAGCTGCTAAAGTTTACATTTTTGGGTTTTTCATGTCACCATCAATATACCCACGAAATTTCAGGTCAATTGGAGCATTTTTGCCTCCTCAAAAGGTCAAAAAACACCTCAAAAATGACCTTTCTGCCTCCTTTTTAGGCCTAGCGCTACGTGCTGATCAGTCATGGGAGATTGGATTTTTGAGTAGGTAAATGACATCCATTTAGCACAAATCAAATATTTCTGGAAAGTAGACTCTTCAATATTTCCAACGAACCATCACGGGGCCAAATCTGATGCCGGGAAGGGGTCCAAAACGCAGCTGCAACAGACCCTATTTTTTTGCTGATATGGAGTTACGCACAGAGACAACGTTTTGCCAAAAAGTCAACAAAAGACACTAATTGATGGAAAATTGGTTTTTTAGTATTTTTTTGGGCAAATCACACGTAATTTGATTTTGGAGTTATGTTTTGGTGTTTTTCATTTATTATCTTATCTCTTATGTGTCTTGGGCCTTGCATGGTCATTAAGCACATTTATGACATTTATGGCTAAATTAGGGTTTCTGGAAACCTCTTAGGGTTTCCACCTCTTCATTTTCTCCATAAATAGAGCACGAGGGTCTTATGTATTAGTTGGATTTTGATGAATTATGCTGAAGCAATACATAGTCCCTTGAAGCCTTTGATGAGAAATTGATGTCTTGGAGCTTATGCATGATTTGATTTGCTTGTTGATGGAGAAGGATTGTTTGCAGGATCCACAGGCCTGGTTGATGGTGAATTTTTCTCTTGTTAATGTTTTCTAAGTTTCTCATATGTTTCCACCCATCTATGTTGCAATAGGACAAAAAATTTAGATTAAGAAATGTTTCCTGATGGCACCTTACTTCTGTTTGTCCTTCACTGCCTTAATGTTTTCTTCTATTGAGATATATTAGGAAATCCATATTTTTCTCTCTAAGAAGTTCTTAGCTTGTTCATTTCTTCAATGGTTTAGATCAGTTAGTGTCAAGTATGATTTATGGCTAGCCTTGCATATTGTGGCCATTGAAATACTATGTCCTTGGAAACTCTTCTTTAAAGCAGCTTTGCCTAGGTTTGTCAATGAAGTTTGTTTGAATCATGCTCTTTGCCTTTACTTAGCTGAATTTTTTTAAAAGAACCTTCACAGCTGTAACTATAGATGTTCAAATTTTTCTCTTCTTCTATGGTTATAACTACTTGTGCATCTTAAATTTTTTTCTGCTCTTGATAATGAAATCTATGAAAGTTAAATAAGTTTCATGCCTTTCTATAATTTCATTTGAATTTTTGTCTTGGATAATCATCTGTGTTCAGTTTGAAATCAAATGGGTTAGGTTTCACTTATTCCTTTGATTATATTTCCATGCTTATGATTTTCTAACTCCCTTAGTCTAAAAATTCATTAAGGATTCAGTTCTGCCCTTCACTAGCTTTTATTCTCAAGTTTAATGTTCAACTCATCATCCACCACAACCTCAAAGACCCACCAACCAAGTTAAAATTTCCCTGCAGATGCTCTTGAAACCATTGTTGAACTCATCATGACCTTGTTTGACTCCATTTCCCAATGAATTAACAATCTTCCTTGTTTTCTATCTAAATATATCTGAGCGTCATACCCAACCAAAAACAATAAAAAAACCCCGCACTTAACATCTAGCCTAAAATCAACCCTAATCAGCAAACAAGTTCACATCTTTGCTCCTACTAGAGAGATCCCTCTTTGAACCCAGGAAGGCTAGGTCCTTGGATTCCAAAGCTTGGTTTTATGTCACCCTATCCATTTGTATCTCAATCAACCTAGCAAATTACGGGGAGCTAACATAATGGTGATCACGGTGGGATTGAGTTCATAGTAGCCTGACAAACTATTAAGACTCATATACATCCCTAGTTTGACTTAAAAACCAACCCATAGCCAAGAGTAGAAACTAATTGCTTCACCATCCTAGCAAGATGATGACTCAGCTAGGGGATACTCATTAACCTTAAGGCTGCATAAAGAAACTAAAAAAACCCAAAAGTACTCCCTAGATTGATTTTTATCAAGAATTTGGTGGTGGACCATTGTATACACATCTTCAAAATTTCAAAAAGAATCCACCTGGCTACTCCATTAGCCTCCAGTAGGCCTTTTTCATCTCACTAGTCCCATAGGTTGTTCTAGGATTGTGCCAAATCAGTCCAAGACATTTTTCAAGGCCTAGGTATACCTCGTGTGAGTAAAGAGATCTGGCTTCACGAAGGATTAATACCAGATCACACCAGGACCCAAATCCTCCTACCATAGTTGATGACCCATAAAATATTTTGTGGCAAAATTCTAAAGCTGGAAACTCACCCACTATTAGGACCATTAATAGAGCAAGTTCTACACTAGAACACCTCGCAATTTCACAAGATCCTTAGTTTGACTTACACCATACCAAGAATCTGTTCAAGACCAAGTCACAAAGTAGGGTTGACCAAAATGACCTTGTAGATTTGCAATAAAGCTCCAGTAGAGAAGCTTATCCTTCCACTCCACCTGACTTTCAGCTTCTCCGTCACTTCAGCTCTTTCCACCTAAAATCCACCCATAATCAGTTCTCCGATCCAAGTACCTCACCTACACCCATCCATACCTCCACTGTGCAAACCACCCAACCCCATCCCACTCCACCTCTCACAAATTATCCCTTTGTAAATCAGCCCTTATTTCCTTTTCCTCCCATCATGGCAGCCTGGTATGCTCTACTGGATCTACAACAACCACTATTACCTTTTCCAAATGACTATCAGTCCAAAATCCCTCACTTCTTAGGGACTGAATCCATCACTGCTCAAAAACATGTAGATAGAATTAATGATGCTTTTGACTACATGGAAATAGAAGAAGAAACCATAAAAATGAGGATTTTTTCTCAGAGCCTAGGGGGGGAACCCAAGAAATGGTTCAAAGACTTACCTCCCAACAACATTCATGATCTCCCTACTCTCTACCAAACCTTTGTGAACAAATGGGAAATCAAGAAGAACCCCCTTCAAATTCTGTCCGAGTATAACAATCTTAAAAGAATTCCGGGAGAAAGTGTTCATGACTACTCCACTAGGTTCAAAAGTGTTTACAATGCTCTCCCACCTCACATAAAAACTCCACAAGGCTTGGCCTTGGTGAAATGTCTCGAAGGCTTTGATGCTGATATGGCCTATCAACTAAGGGAGAGAGATTACCTAACTCTAGAAGACATGCAAAAAGGGGTTGTGAGTGTAGAGGCAAATTTGATTAAGAAAAGGGCTAGGATGAGATTAGAAAAAAGGGTGACTTATAAAGATGATACAACACCTGCACCCCCCTCTTCCGACACCAAACTTGACTCCATAGTTAGGACAATGGAGAGGATGATGGAAAAATTTAGTTTGAATGAGAGAACATCTCCTAGGGAAAATCAAGCCAATCTTCAAAACAGGAATAGAAATCAAAAATTTTAGAAGAGACCCTCCTCAAGTCAGACAAAGAGAGAGTGACCAACAAATCAGACCCCCTTTCCAAGATAACTATGTAGATGAAGAAGAAAGAGAGTCTGAGTAGTTGGAAGAAGACCATGTAAATGTCATAGGTTCGAATGATGAGGATAACAAATTCCTTACTGAAGAAGAACAAAGGATGTTTTCTTCAAAACTAGATGAGAAATCATATGAAGATTCCAAAGACTATATATTAGGATTTGAGAATGCCATAATGGAAGTCCATAGGTAGTATGACCTTAGGAGCAAAAAGAGTCAAGATATTCCTAAAACAAATCAACCAAAAACTGTTGTTAGAGAAACCTCTGAATCTATACCTAAAAAGACAGCAGAAAACACAAATATTATGGCTAAAAAAACTGAACTAAATAAGCCAAAGATTAGTCAACCTAGTAAAGATTCAAGTTGCCCTAGTACTTCAACTAGTGGCCCTGAAAAAATCCTGCTGTCCAAACCATCAAATCATAATCAACAAATTAAAAATGTAGAAAAGTTCATGGTTGATCAAACTGATGTAAATGCAATAAAGACACCTACACCTTTCAGTTTTGAGGGGGAGATTGCCAAAATCAAGATAACCATACCCCTCACTGAGCTGGTAACCCAAGAGGTATATAGATCCTAGATTTTCAAAGTATTAAATATAGGGAATGATACCGATACTTTAAACTTAACTGATGATAAACCAGAATTGTTGTTTGGTCCTGAAGTAGAGTGAAAATATCAAGAAGGAATTGTCACGCCTTTCTATGTAAGTCTGAACATACATGAAAAAATTATGCATAATGCTATGTTAGACTCCAGTGCCTCACACAACCTCATGCCAAAGGTTATGATGGAGAGATTAGGCTTAGAGATCAAAAATTCCTACAAAGACTTGTACTCTTTTGATTCCAGTAGGGTCAAGTGTCTAGGCCTAATCAGGGATCTGTGTGTCAATCTGGCACAAATCCCCGCTAAGAGTCTAGTCATGGATATAGTTGTGGCTGACATCCCCCCAAATAATGGCATGCTTTTATCTAGATCATGGGGGTCCAAACTCCAAGGAAGCCTTCAAATGGACTTGACTTATGCCACCATCCCAGTTTTTAATCAAACAAGGAGGTTATACCGGGAATCCTACATGAAATACATGGCGAGTAACATAGATAGGCCAAATAACACACCGGTTTATTCCATTCACTCAGACCTTGAATCCTTCATCTTGTACAATGAAAATGACATAGATGAACAAATAGATGACAAGGAGAAAGAACTAAGCCCCTCAAAACAACCAAGCCAATCCTCTGACCAAGAAAATGACACCCCAAACTCTAGCAGCCTCGAAGTGCAGAACATTGACAAAACTGAAATTGACACCCCTTGGCATATAAGCTTTGATGGCTCTTGTGGTAAGGTTGGTTCAGGAGCTGGGGTTTGGTTACACAACACAAATGAAGGCCATTCCTATAGGCTAGATTTCCAATGCACCAACAACGTTGCAGAATATGAGGGTCCTTATTGGTTTACACCTACTCAAAGACCTCAAAGCTAAGAAAATCTTGGTTCAAGGAGATTCAGAACTGATGATAAATCAAATTAAGGGAGAATATTCAGCTAAGAACCCTAGGCTAAGGGAATATAGAAATGCTACCCTAGACCTTCTCAAAACCTTTGAGAAATATGAGCTCACTTTCATCCCTAGGGCCCAAAACTGCCTTGCCAATGAGCTTGCCTTTGCTGCTAGCAATTTCTCTTTACCTTATGAAGATAATCAATGCCTCATAAAAATAAAGAATAGACCTACTGTGCCAGACAACCTAAACCATTGGAAAGTGTTTGACAATGATGACCAAATAGATGATTTTCTGCAATCCAGAAATGACTTTGCAAGTACAAAACAGAGTTTGAGATTTGAAAGAAATAGTTCTGCTGAAAATAAAACTCCCAAAACAGAGCTGCCCGATGATGATATAAACCACCTTCAAAACCCTTGTGTTGTAGAAGTACTTGATAAATCAGATCAAAGAGAACTTGAAATTCTACAGTACAAATATGACACCCTGCTGAGAGGCCTTACACCACTAGAAGAGCTGTTTGATTTCAATGATGTAGCTAAAAAACCCAAGATGGAATCCACTGAAACAAATGTAGAAGAGTGTAACATTGGAGGGATGAAAGAGCCCAAAATAATCAAGCTATCCAAAACTCTCCCATCTCACACAAAACAGAAATACATTGAGCTTTTTAGAGAATTTAAAGATGTGTTTGTTTGGGGGTATGAAGACTTGAAATCCTATGACACCAAAATCATCCAACATAAAATTCCTCTCAAGGAAAATCAGAAACCATTTAAACAAAAGTTGAGAAGAATAAACCCCCTTTTGTTACCCTCAGTTGAGAAAAAAATAAAAAAAGATGTACAATGTCGGGATCATAGTCCCTGTCCGATACTAAGAATGGGTGTCAAACCTTGTGTCAATTAGGAAGAAGACCGGGTAAATTAGGCTTTGTATTGAATGCATAAATTTGAACAAAGCCTCCTTGAAAGACAATTACCCCTTGCCTAAAATGGATCACATACTCCAAAAAGTAGTTGGCTCACAAAGAATCTCATTACTAGATGGCTTCTCTAGTTATAACCAAGTTCTAGTCCTTCCAAGTGACCAACTCAAAACTGCTTTCACTACACCTTGGGGTACATTCATGTATGTTAAAATGCCATTCGGTTTAATGAATTCAAGGGCTACTTTACAAGGGGCAATGGACATATATTTTTCATAAGACATAGGTTACTTCATAGTCATATATCTTGATGACATCACTGTCTACTCTAAGACGGATGAGGAGCACTTAGTCCACTTGAGAAAAATCTTTGAAAAATGTAGAAAGTATGGCCTGTCCCTAAATCCTAAGAAAACTTTGTTTGGCCTACAGGAAGGAAAACTCTTAGGTCACATCATCTCTAAGGAAGGAATCAAGATAGATCCCAAAAGAATAGAAGGCATCTTACAAATCAGCCATCCTAGAAACATTAAAGAGCTGCAGCCTTTCATTGGAAAGATTAAATTCCTAAGAAGATTCATTCCTAACCTTGCTGAGATCCTAAGAAATATCACAAATATGTTGAAAAAGTAAGTAGCAATGTAGTGGAATATGGAAGCAAAACAATCTTTTGAGCTGGTAAAACAAGCACTAACACAAACACCAGTCTTAATCAGCCTTGACTTCACCAAGGAATTTTACATTTTCTCCTTTGCCTCTGAACATACTGTGGCAACAGTGTTGTTGCAAAAGAACATCATGGGGCAAGAGTAGCCCATAGCTTTCTTCAGAAAATCCTTAAGGGATGCCCCTCTAAAGTATAACATTATGGAGAAACAAGCCTTTGCCTTAATCAAAGCTTTGAAGGATTTTAGAGTTTATATTTTGCATTCACATATCATAGCCTTTGTCCCAAACACAGTTGTCAAAGATATACTTAATCAAGGCCCTGATGGTAAAATGGGTAAGTGGATTGCTACCATTTTAGAATATGATTTAGAAATCAGACCCACTAAATTGATTAAAGGAAAAGGACTTGCAAAACTTATGGTTGACTCAAATTTCCAAGCTCTAGACATGAATATGGTTGGTATGTTAGAAGAAACTGAAGAAAGCACAACACCATACATTAAAGAAATGTTTCTAAATTCGCCTTGGTATGCTGATATTATCTATGTGCTTCTTTATCTCAATGCTCCCCCTTCTTTGTCAAAAACTAAAGCAAGATTCTTAAAACAGAAAACATTAAATTTTTTCATTCTAGATGGAGTATTATACTGGAAGAGTTTTGCTAGTTTTCTGCTTAAGTGTTTGCTTGAAGATGATGCAGAGAAAATCATGCATGAATTACATGAGGAAGAATGTGGGGGTCACCTCTATTGGAAGACCACAACCAACAAGATCCTTAGAGCTGGCTACTATTGGCCTACCCTATTTTCCGATACTCACAAACTAGTCATGACTTGCCATAAGTGCCAAATATTTTATGGCAAAAGAAAACTCCTACCTTTACCCTTGCACCCCATCAGTGTTGAAGCCCCTTTTCAGTAGTGGGGTTTGGACTTCATAGGAGATATCCATCCTACTTCATCTGCCCAACATAAGTGTATCCTCACTGCCACTGATTATTTCACCAAGTGGATATAAGCCATCCCTTCTAGAAATGCCACTGACTTAGTCATCATCAAATTCCTTGAAACCAACATCCTATCCAGGTTTGGTTGTCCTAAGAAGATCATCATCGATAACGCTGCTGCCTTTACATCTAAGAAAATGGTGGAATTTTGCTATAAATATCACATCACCCTCGATCACTCCACTGCTTATTACCCACAAGGTAATGGACTAGCTGAGTCCTATAACAAGAGCTTGGTAAACATCATTAAGAAGCTCTTAGAACAAAATCAAAAAGCATGGCATAGCAAACTAGTGCATGCACTATGGGCTGATAGACTAACCACCAAGAAATCTATTGGTATGTCTCCCTATCAACTAGTGTATGGCATTGATTCAGTTTTCCCCACCTCTTTAGGAGTCCCAGTCATGAAGCTTTTTCAAGAAGTTCAATCAGAAGAAAATGACATGCAAAGGAGGCTGAACCAAACCATTAATTTGCAGCAGTCAAGGGAAGAAGTTTACAAAAGGACATAAGCTATACAGGACAATATCAAGAAAATCTTTGATAGGAGAACCAAAGAAAATGATTTCCAGATTAGAGTGTTTGGTCAATTTAGTGTGTCCTAAATTGCTGCATTTAATTGTCAATCCGGGAATCGTAAGCTGATGAAGTGCGGCGCACTATATGTGCAAGATAACCTCTTTCTTAACTTTTTGTCGTTTGTGGTCTTTCTAAGGTAAAATGGAAATTCTAAAGTGAAAAGAAAGCTTGGTTATATTTATTCAAGGAAGTGATATCCCCTATAATGATTTACCAATCTTGAAACTTTTAAAAGCAAATTGAAATTACAATGACAAAAAAATAGAAAACACACAAACATAATTAAAAACCATGTTAGATACCCTTTTGCACATGATATTGACAATTTTGGAGGTTTAGGTGAGTGAAAAAGATATGGAAAAGTGTATGGACAAGAGGCAAATTCGGGACTCAACATAGAGACATGGTTCTGAAATGGGATTCAAGAAGGGAAGAAAAGGGAAAACATGGCAAGTTTGAAAATATATGGAAAGGCCCCTATATCATTGATTCGGTGAGAGGCAACAATGCTTTATTTTTGCAAGAACTTGATGGATATGAAATGTTTGGAGGTCCTATAAATGGGAGGATGCTTAAACATTACTTTTGTCAAGAAACTTAGTTTAAATTTTCTCATTCCTTGTACATACCACTGTTTGATGGAAGGATGTAAAGACAAAAAACCCTAAAAAATAGAAAAGGGAAAAAGAGGGCAGAAGTTGAAAGAAAGGTACAACCCCATACCAAAAAATAATGTTGCTGAAAGTGTGCAAGTCTAAATGCCACTACTTGTTTTTAAAAAGGAGAAGTCTTGCTCAGTTATCCAACCTAAATCATGGCTGAAACAAGTTTTAATTTATTTTGTTGATAGGCTAGTGAAAGAAAGAACTTTTCAGAAGACCATACAATCTTGGCTTATCAAATAGAATAGATTAGGATAGAAGGACAATGGCTCTAAAAAGATTAAAACCTGAGCCAAAGAAAGAAAGAAGGATGTTTATTATGCTTTCATATCTTAAGCCTTCAGTATTTTGTTTTACTTTTCTGCTAATAAATTCTATGTGCAGCTTGTACATAATGCCATAGATCATAGCAAATCAGACTGCTTAATCCTGATTTGTCTATGTTTTTCAATTTTTTTTTTCAGGATTAGTGAATAAGGTTTGTCAAACAAATCAATCTTGACAAATGAGTAGTCTAGGTAGAGACTAAGAAGAGTTCACTAGCCTGATCTGAACTCTTGGAAGAAATAAGGGTACAATTAGATAGTTGATTTTTTGTTTTCAAAAAGAAAAATGTCAAGGGTTTGCCAGTTCAAATGCACCCAAGGAAGAAATTTTTTTAGGCAAGTAGGTTGGGTAGGTAGAGATGATGTTGATGTTAATCATGTTTTTCAGATTCTAAGACCACAACTTCAAGCAAGCATCAGCAAGTGAAGGAGGTAAAATCTGCCCAATGGATGAGGCACTAGTCTTCATAAGCTAGAAAAATTTGAAATTCTAGACACCTCCTAAAAAGGAGTTGCCCTCCCCAAGTGGAGGCAATGTTAGTCATCAATAAATTTTGTTGTGGTGATGACTAAATGATTACCCCAAGATTTCTAGAAACAAAGTTTATAGAACATTGTGAGTTCTAGAAATCTCGCTGCCTTCATTATCTTCAAGGTAGAATTTCCACTATGATGTTATCGTATCTAGTCATGACTAACCCACTACTCCCGAAACAACCATCAGGGGCTCAAGCCACTCATTTTTTAACCTAACTTGTCTCCTTGGCTAAAAAACTCTGTTTTTTCTTACCTACACAATTCCTCACCACTACCTCAGCCTGCCAAAAAAAGCAACTTTGTTGTGCCTCCTTTAGCAACTCTTAAAAACTGGGTGTCTCTCCAAAGCCTTTAGATAGTCAAGTATGTGTGTTGCATCTTAGGCCCACAAATACACAAAGCTTGGCATGGATCCTATCTCACCCTTGTAAACCTTAGTCTAGATCCCATCCCAAAAACCAAGTCCAAGAAGGCCTCCACTAGATCACCTAGGGTTTTCACAAAGTCATAGGATGGATTTGGTACCCTACAGATTCTGCTTCTTCTTCTATATAAAGGGAATACATTCAAAAGAAGGGGACAAGTCACTGGTCCTATATACACCAAAGAGATCAGTCAAGGAACTTTTTATGCCTAAATACATGACTCTTGCAAGGAGACAGTTGCTCTTTGCTCACATCTCTGCAAGAATAGTAAAAAATACATCAGGATAGCAAAAAGGAAAGGTAATGGAATAAAAGGTCTCCTTCATAAACAATAGAGGGGATGTCAAAGTGACCTCCAAAATCAGCCTTTTGTTTCAGCACCTAAACATACAAAGGGTAAACTATCACCTCCAAACCTTTCTGCAAAAATACTTTGAAGAGTAATCTGAAGCAGAGATAGAAAAAAAGGGATAAAGAGTATCAGTATGCAGAGTCTCATCTCACCAAAGAGGCAAAAAACAGACTTTTTTTCCTTAGAATCAAAATGGGACATAATTCATCTAACAGAAATGGCTTAAGAGGCATTTTTTTCATGATTTACATCTCGGCTGAAGACCCCAACAAGGGAATTCTTGTCAAGGGATTATCCTACAAAAAGATGATAAAAGTGTAAGAAAACATTTTTCAAACAACTGTGCCAAAAAGTGTTCCACACAGTGAAATATTAGTAAAAAGACACATGCAAGGATAGAGGGAAATATAAACTTTACAAAGGTTGGTTTGCCCTTTTAAATTTATTTTCAAAAAGACTATAAAGGGCCCCCTCTAAATTCCCCCCTGCACCATTTTCCACTTTGCAAGGAAAGGAAACCATTGGAGAAGAGTGCAGTGTTTTTTTTCAGGGAAACTATGAAAATTGATAGGCGGTACACGCAGAGCACGGTGCTATTCCCCTAGCCTCCGGTGCTACGCATAGAGGCGAGCCGGGCAGTGTAAAATTACACTGCACTACGCACTCACAGGTTGGCGCTACGCGCCTGGGTTGGTGCTACACGTAGGCCCAAAAGCTACCACAAGTGCCCAGGAGACTACCTATTCCGCTTGGCGCTACACTCTGACAGCCCGATCGGCCCGGCGCTGCGCGCAGGCGCTGCACCCCTAGCAACACTCTGAAGATCTTGCCAAATACTTTCAAGAATCAAAATTTTCGGCCTCTAAAACTTCTGCAAGTTAATACAAGGTTATTAAACCCTTTCTTCCTCCTCCTAAGCATTATTTGCCTAAAATAAAAGAGGTCATCCATAGTCAAAATTTGACCAAAACCTAGACTATGAAAAAGTCAATTGTTATGTATTTGAACTAGGGTTTGTAAGAAAATTGGGTTTTGAGTGCAAAGAGGGGACTGAGTAACTATAAGGCTGACCTCCACCACGAAGTACAAGCTTTGAAATTTGCCTTCACCTTAGCTTTCCATTTTTTTGCAAAGAGTTGACCTACACCACTTTTTTTACTCCAAATACCCTCAAGAAAAACCCAAGGTTTCTTCTGCTGTTTTAGACGAGCCATCATGTCAGAGAGAGACAATCACACCAGTGGTGATGAGAGTCACACTTCCACCAAGTCAAAACATCATGGAGGAAAAGATAAAATATTTGAGCCCCTGGACACCACTCCAATCACTTCCTCTCCTATGATCCTTTCATGCTTCCAAGATGTAGGGTGCTACAATTTTTGTGAGAAGGTCAAGCAAGTCAACAGTCATCTAGACTTGACTAGATTATTTGCTTGTAGCCTACAAAACCACCAAGTTAATCTAGCAGGTGTCCAATTTGAGCTTTCATCTGAAATCATTTCCAAGGCAACCGATATACCAGACATTGGTGAGCTTTGGTTCAAACAAAAGAAGTTGGATTTGGGTTATTATGGGCCTTATTTGAAACCCACCTATCAGCAAAATTGCAAGGATATTTTTCCTTTTTCTTATTTGCTAGAGAGGTATGCAGAATTAATGAGGCAAATTATCAGTTTTTTCACATGTGAGGGAAGATACTCCCGGCTCTATTCATATCATATCAGGTTGCTGATGCATTTTACCAAGGTCAAGATGATGAACCTACCTTATTACCTTTTCCGGAGTATTGATAAAATGGCCTCTGCTGTCAAGAGGAAAAGCTATGACCACCAAATGCCTAGCCTCTTTCATCACTCCCTGATCAAGATGATTGTCCTATACCAGCTAGAGAAACAAGGTATATCTTGGGAGACCTTCATCTCACATGATGTGTTTTCAGACCCCCGATCCTTCATCCAGCAGAACTTTCCTTCCACTTCAAAACCATCTACCTCCACACATCCATCATCTCCCCATATGCCTTCTCCACAAAGAATTTCACCTATTACCTCCTCCCCTAAATTACCAAGTCAAGGGGCTGATAGTAGCCCTAGTGAAGAGAAAATAGGAGGCAACAGTCAGGAAGAAGATGAGACAGAAAATGATGGACAAGGAGAGAGCAGTGAAGAAGAAGATGATGAAAAAGAAGAAGAGGATGAAAATGAAGAAAATGATGAAGAGGAAGGAAGTAGCCATGAAGAAAGCAGTGGTAGCCATGAAGAAAGCATCCATGATCATGAAGAAAGCAGTAATGATCATGAGGAAAACATTGAAAAAGAAGATGGTGTAGATGAAGAAGAAAATGAAGGAGAGGAAGGTGGCCAATAAGAAAGCAGCAATGGCCAAGAGCAGCAAGATAATGAAGGAGAAAACAAAGATGAAACTAGTAATGGCAGCCACAAAGATAACATCAGTGAAAGCAGCCACAAGGATGAAAGCAGTGAACATGATGATGAGGAAGAAGATAACAATGATGAGGAAGAAGAAGACAGTGAAGAAGGAGAACAACCAGATGAGGAAGACAACTATCTAAGTGCCCAAGACAGTCCAAGAAAGAGTCATGACAGTCATGACAAAAATCGGTCCATAGAAGACAAAGAGAATCAGAGTGAGGAAGGCACAGACAAAGCAGAGAAGAGTGAAGGAAAAAATGATGACAACATTTCCTTTGAGACTCCCATTATTTCCCCTCTCTCCTGCACTTATCACAGAGGGAAAAGGAATGTGTTTGCTGCCTCTAAAAGGAAAAGGGCCATCTCTTCACAAAATACCAAAGTATCGGACAAAGGAAAAGAAAAAATGAAGAGTGTTAAGAAAAAGGCACCAGTCAGGAGGAGAAAAAGGATCAAAAAGGCTTCTCAAGGGCCTCTCTTTGTTGATCTAGACAGTGATAATGAGGACCCAGGGATGAATACAAAATTACTCCTCTTAGAAAAAGATGCCTAACTTCAAGAATGGGAAAAGGATTTTGAAAGGGCACAAAGGGTCATCTACTATTATAAACAGGAGCACAAAAATTTCAAAGAGGTGAAGAGGGGCCTTGCCTTGCAGAAAAAAATGGTTAAACACTATGCAAGGAAGAGCATGCTTGCTAACGCCAAATTGAAGCAAGCCCTCCTAGAGCTAGAAGAGATAAAAAGGCCCAAAGTTCATGACAACCTCAGGATATTGGCTGATGCTTCTCAGCAGGTGTCTAAAACCCCTTGAGGGGTCTACACACCAATTTTGAAGAAAATTTGGAAACTTTTTGTTTTTTTCCAAATTTTGACTCCGAGGAGCGCAGCACCCTAGGCGCTATGATATTTTTTGGGGCACCCTTAGCTGCTCAAGTTTACATTTTTGGGTTTTTCATGTCATCAGTAGTCTACCCAAAAAATTTCAGGTCAATTAGATCATTTTTCCCCCTCAAAAGGTCAAAAAACACCTCAAAATGACCTTTCTGCCTCCTTTTTAGGCATGGCGCTGTGCGCTGAGAAGTCATGGGAGATTGGATTTTTGAGCTGGTAAATGACATCCATTCAGAAAAAATTAAGTATTTCTGGAAAGTAGACTCTTCAAGATTTCCAACGAGCCATCACGGGGCCAAATCCGATGCCGAGAAGGGGTCCAAAACGTATCTGCAACAGACCCCATTTTTTGCTGATATGGAGCTACGCACAGAGACAACTTTTTGCCAAAAAGTCAACAAAAGACACTAATTGATGGCAAATTGGTTTTTTAATATTTTCTTGGGAAAATCACTCTTGATTTTATTTGGGAATTATGTTTTGGTGTTTTTCATTTATTATCTTATAACTTATGTGTCTTGGGCCTTGCATGGTCATTAAGCACATTTATGACATTTATGGCTAAATTAAGGTTTCTAGAAACCTCTTAGGGTTTCCACCTCCTCATTTGCTCCATAAATAGAGCATGAGGGTCTTATGTATTAGTTGGATTTTGATGACTTATGCTGAAGCAATACATAGTCCCTTGAAGCCTTTGATGGGAAATTGATGTCTTGGAGCTTATGCATGATCTGATTTGCTTGTTGATGGAGAAGGACTGTTTGCAGGATCCATAAGCCTGGTTGATGGTGAATATTTCTCTTGTTAATGTTTTCTAATTTTCTCATATGTTTCCACCCATATATGTTGCAGTAGGACAAAAAATTTAGATTAAGGAATGTTTCCTGATGGCACCTTACTTCTGTTTGTCCTTCACTACCTTAATGTTTTCTTCTGTTGAGATATATTAGGGAATCCATATCTTTCTCTATAAGAAGTTCTTAGCTTGTTCATTTCTTCAATGGTTTAGATCAGTTAGTGTCAGGTATGATTTATGGCTAGCCCTGCATATTGTGGCCACTGAAATACTCTGTCCTTGGAAACTCTTCTTTAAAGCAACTTTGCCTAGGTTTGTCAATGAAGTTTGTTTGAATCATGCTCTTTGCCTTTACTTAGCTGAATTTGTTTCAAAGAACCTTCATAGCTGTAACTTTATATGTTCAGAGTTTTCTCTTCTTCTATGGTTATAACTACTTGTGCATCTTAAATGTTTTTCTGCTCTTGATAATGAAATCTATGAAAGTTAAATAAGTTTCTTGCCTTTCTATAATTTCATTTGAATGTTTGTCTTGGATAATCATCTGTGTTTAGTTTGAAATCAAATGGGTTAGGTTTCACTTATGCCTTTGATTCTCTTTCCATGCTTATGATTTTCTAACTCTCTAAAAATTTATTAAGGATTCAGTTCTGCCCTTCACTAGCTTTTATTCTCAAGTTTAATGTTCATCTCATCATCCACCACAACCTCAAAGACCCACCAACCAAGTTAAAATTGCCCTGAAATTCTCTTGAAACCATTGATGAACTCATCATGACCTTGTTTGACTCCATTTCCCAATGACTTAACAATCTTCCTTGTTTTCTATCTAAATCTATCTGAGCATCATACCCAACCAAAAACAATAAAAAAACCCCGCACTTAACATCTAGCCTAAAATCAACCCTATTCAGGAAACAAGTTCACATCTTTGCTCCTACTAGAGAGACCCATCTCCGAATCCAGGAAGGCTAGGTCCTTGGATTCCAAAGCTTGGTTTGATGTTACCCTGTCCATTTGTATCTCAATCAATCTAGCAAATTACGGGGAGCTAACAGAACAATATGTTGCAATTGAATGCCATGCTTAGTGCAGAATTTGATAAATGTTTGTTAACATTTTCTCCTCCATTGTCTGATCTTAACTTAAGAATTTGATGTCCAGATTGTTTCTCAACAAAGGCCTTAAAGGCCAAGAACATGTTAAAAACTTCACTCTTGAGTTTTAAGAAGTATACCCAAGTGCGTCTGGAAAAATCATCAATGAAAGTTAAGAAGTACTTGCAACCTAAGAAAGAAACAACAAGGAGTGGACCACATAAATCACTGTGCACAAGCTACAAAAGGGCTGAAGCATGTCGAGAGGCACATTTGTCAAAAATATCCCGATGATTTTTTCCAAGTACACATATGGAGAAAACACCATCTCGGCAAGATACCATAGGAAGACCCGTCACCATATTTTCCTTACATAGAGTTTGAAGAGAGCGATAGTTTAAGTGACCAATTCGCTCATGCCAAAGTTTGCTCACTTCATCATTGTGAGCAACAAAAACGGAGGGAAGACATGATGACCCAAAGTTTTCAAACTTATACAACCTTGTGGAATCATTAGCAATGCTAGTAGCTAAAATATGTTCATGAGGTGAGAATTCTATTATTTTCCCTTCACCTGAATGAGTTATATGATAAACAGAGAGAAGGTTGCATGACAAGGTAGGAACACATAGTACATCATTAAACTGACCATTACTGAGATGAATGGTTCCAGATCCTACAACATGAAGATATCTATCATCACCAACATAAATATGTTTGGTGTTACACTCATTTAAAGAAGAAAACATGGCTTTATTTTTGGCCATGTGATAAGAAGCTCCAGAATCAATGAGCCACTCATGAGAATGAGAAGAGGAAGATACATTTAATGCATAACCAGATCTTGATGCTTGACAACCACAAGCATAAAGTGTCATTCCTGAAGATGAAGGTGAAGAGTGCTCCAATTTGATGTTGTGCTTCTTCATTGCCGCTTCTAAGGCTTCAATCTTCTTAAAGAATTGGACTCTATATGGCCATCACAATTGCAAAATTTGCAATGTCTATCTATCTTCTTTCCTTTGTTTTTATATGCCTTAACATTTTGGTGAGTTTCTTTTTCAGTTTGCGGCTGAAATTTCTTAGGAGCCTTGTTTGGTTTCAGACCATAATTTTTAGGATACTGCTTCTTGGGATTATTTTTATATGATTGTTGTTGGGCTGCTAAGGTTTTCTTAGAAGCATTTCCAGAAGTGATAATACCAAGGTGTAAGAGTTTTTCTTGTTCTCTTATCAAAGATCGCAAAAGGAATCAAAAGAGGGGTTCTTGTAGGCGGTTCCTGAAGAAATGATGGCTTCTCTAGTGGAATGAAAGGCAGAAGAAAATACAGAGTATGCAGGGCCAAGCTTAGCAAGAATGTAATAAATGAGGCTACCATCTTCCTTTTTGATCTTACAACCTTCTAAAATAATTCGAATGGTCTTGAATTTGGACAAAAAATCTTTAATAGAGGAGAAATTATTGGGGTCCAAAGTAAGCAACTCATTTTAAAGTTGGTGGGCCCTGATTTTATTTTGAATGCCAAAAACATTTTTTAGCTTTTCCAGGGCTTCATCAGGGGTGTCAATGTCAAGGATATGAAATCGAAGATCTTGAGCAATGGACATTCGTATCAACCCTCATGCTTGATCTTGTTTATTTTCCCATTTAGCAACTTTATCATCATCAGAAGGTCTAGTTTCTTGTCCCGTGGCTATTCTATAAAGCCCTTTACTTCTAAGTATATCTACCATGTGAGGTAGCCATTGGAAATAATTGGTGGTGTTAAGAATAATCGGGCATGCACTTTCCATTTTTTTTTTAAAAACTAAAGATAAGAAAAACTGAAACTAACTACTGCAGTGGAAAGATCTCAAAAAATTAGGTCATTTAAAAAAAAACGACTTCCGGATGAAGAAGTTATGCCTTTTTGAAAAAATGAGTTGAAGATGCCGAATAGTTACAGGAACGGGATGAAGTGCGGCTTTTTTTTTTTTTAAATTCCGCCCCTTTGAACAAAAACCTTTTACAAAAGAAGCTTGAGAAGGAGACTTGAACCCAAGACCTCTATTCTCATAAACTAACCCCTCACCAAGTGAGATAGTAAAATGATCACGTTATTGTTTGAAAGGAGGAAGGGTTTTTTTTTTTTTTTTCTAACTCTTCGGTGTGCATGCCTTTTCCTGCACAAAAAACACAAAAACTGAGAAAAAAAAATGAAATGCAGAGCCTTACGGTAGAATGTTAGATTTTCGGTTAGCCTTACCGGCAACATCATTTTTTTCACTATTTCTGATTTCCTGAGATCGCACAAAGACACGGGGAAAGAGCATACGTAACAAAAAAAATCCCTTTTTCCTGTCTGATTTGCCGAGATTGCACACAACGCACAACAAAGAGCATAGAAAGAGAAGAGGGTATAGATCCGGCAAATAAATAAAAACTAAAAACCAAAAATAAAAAAAGGGAACCGAAATAAGTAGAATTATTAACAAATATAACTGCAAAACAGATGCTTTATACCTCCAAATCTAAACTTGGGCAGCCGGAAACCTTTTTGCATGAAACGAAAGGCGTTCCTCACTGTAACAGACACTCTGAACATAACCGAGCAATTCTCCAAGCCCAAAAATGTTCAAAAATAGTAGATCTACAAAATGGCATTCGCATGCAGTCAAACCAGCTTCGGATTTTGATCAACAACAGACGCGGCCCTCAAAATAGCTCTGATACCATGTAGGAATTTACAGGGTAAGTTCCTTAGATCAAGAACCAAAGGTCACCGCTCACAAACAGATCACAAATTAGTACACCAGTATAATCACGTGGTTAAAACCCTCAAAGAGGGAAACAGTCCACGGCCTGAGCCAACACAACCACTTCAGGCAATTTATTAATATAAAAATAAAAGTTACATATGTTTCTCTTAAAAACAGTTACCGAACAAATCACCCTCCATGCTCTTTAAATAGAGATCATGGACCAATTGAGTGTTAAGCCACAGATCAAGTGTTGTTAATACCTAAGTGAGAGATAACTGTCAGATCACTACGAATCGTGACCGTCGAATTATAAGTTACAAATGTACATGGTAAAGAAACACACTTTACCTAACTTTACACTAGACAAAGTTATTCTTAACTATTTCCTTTGTGTCGGAATATCTTAACAGTAATGAAGAAGGAGGCATGGTTGCGTTGGCTGCTCTTGGGTGAGTATGGTTACCACCCAATAGCTCATATTTCTTTAAATCATGCCTTGTGTATCAATGACAGAATGAAGCAGAGGAAGACATGTTCACTTGTTTGAGAGAGTTTGGCCATCACATGACATCTCCCATGTTTATGTGTTTTGTATTGTTTATGATATGGCATAGTACTCTCATGATGTGTAATGATGGATTTTGTTTGTATTGGGCTGATATGACATTCCATATGTCATTCAATATGTTTTTGTTGCTCCATGATTCACATGATAATGTGAAGAGGCAGCAAGAGATCTTATTACTTTGGCTTTTATCGGGGGACTTTGGTCCTACATACTACCCTACTTTGCATGATAGTGTTGAAGGATGGCAGCAAGAGGCATTCCTCTGATGGCTCTTACTTGGAGAGTATGGACACCATACTTGGTATTTTGATGGTGTGGTATGGCAGCAGGGAGCGTTGTTGCATTGGTTACTATTGGGAGAATATGGTTTGACATCTTTGTCTATCCATATGTCTCTACTTCTTCTTTTGCACAATGTTGGGATAATGCTTGGATCCAACAAGGCCGACAGGGCTAAGGATGGAGGCATGAAAAGCCTCTATTTACTTCATGTAGCATGGGACGAAGGTATACTTTGTGAGTTGGAGCTTTCCTTTTGTGGAAGGAACCAACTATATTTATGTATCTCATGTATTATGGAGGATGTTGGACAGCTTATGGTTGTAACTTGGAGCTTCATGATTGATGAGGGACATCTAGCTACACAGTTAGAGGTCACTCTAGACATTCTAGAGAGGAAACTTTGGTGTTGGGAATGCATAAATCATTGTAGAAAAGGGGGAGACCTTCCTTGTGTGGATGCCATTTGGAGGGGGACAAATTGCTCTAGCATATACTTTTTCAATTTCTTGAGGACGAGGAACATTTTTCCGGGAAGGATTGTAATATTCCAAAATTTTCACATGTTTATTTAGAATATTAAAGTTCTTAATAAAATTAATTAAGTAAATAAGAGGGTGGAGGGACCCATAAACCCCATTGATGAATAAAATCCACTTTTGATGTATGTATGTGGATATTTTAGATCAATATCTAAATAATGGAGTAGTGGAGCATCTCCATTAATGATAAAGGAGTGGAGATCATGTCTCATTTATGAGATAGATCATGGAGGATGAAACAGTAAAATAAGATCATGGATCTTAAATGTAAAATCATGAGGATCTTTAAAGAGCTCAACTGAGATCATAGTGCATTCAAAGTAAGATCATAAAGCACTTATGATAAGTTAGTGGAGGTAGTGATGTATTTAATGCACACATGATGGAGAGGGTGATCACCACATGTAGACATGATGGAGGACATGGAGAAACAATGCAATAAACCATGGAGACTTATTTCGACATGAACAACGTAGTTATGGAGAGGGCCTAGGCTACAGAAGGCTCACATTCTATATAATGAAGGTGAAGGCACAATAGAAGGAAGATGTGGATACTTGGATTATTCTTTGATTTGTTTAAATCTGGATTTGTCTTAGGACATTTCTATGCATGCTTGAGCTATTTAGCTAAGTCTGCAGTGTTGTTATCACAGGGTGTTTCCAATTGGAAATCCCACCCTTACTCACGGGGGACTTGTGTTTTTACTTTGGGAAGGTTTTCTATTGAGTTGTATTCCTCATCAGGCATTGGTGCCATCTTCAGGAGGTTGTTTCTAGCATTTAGCTAGGAAACTGGTGGAGGATTCATCCTACCACTTTGTTTTTCAGATCTAGTCTTCGAAGGGTAGCAGATCTATATTCGGAATTCAGGCCATTTAGTTTTACCTCCATGCAGCAGTAGTCCATTCAAGGATTGTGTAGTTCAGTCCTGTAGATCTATTGGAGGAAGGAATTTTTCAGAATTTCAGCTGGAATTCCTGTGAGGGATCATCTCCTCACATTGTATTCATTGTTCCCATCATTCAGGAGCTGATTTGACATATTTTTTCACATTTTATGTCATTATTTTATCCTAAGTCCCAGAAAAATTATATTCCACCCTTATCCTAAACCCAGAAAACCCATATTCTCCCTATCCTAAGTCGTAAACCATATCCCTATATACATTAAATCAACCCGATCCAACTATCACATCACACGTCCCATCTCAAAAACCAGTCCTAACCTTCCTGTCATCTCTACACACACCCTATCCATCTGACGACCCACATGACTTTTCGACCCCCCCTCTGTAATATCCCAAAATCGGGACAACTCAACAATCCTGCTGAAATAACGCACTTCTGAGAATTCTATGCATAGAAATGATTTTGCAGCTCCTGGATCCCTTAGATAAGCTCATCTAAGATCTAAATCCAAAAGGATAGCAAAAAAAAGTCAGACTAGGTGGGTTAAACAGATCTCCCACAAACTAGTCTAGCTAAAAATCACCCAAAGAGAGGGGTTGCAACTATATGCAAAGGACTGCTTCAGAAATAACACAGATCCACTGAAGCAAAATAGGAGGCTGATATGGAGGTTCAAAAATAATATGTATAACAACAAATCAAATGTACATTACAGCCCATACATTGTACAATAGAAAGAATGATACAATAAAGGAAAAATCCTCAGAAATGAGGTGCTACAACCATAAGAAAAGACTACATAACCATGAAAGCGTTATTTTCAGGGGCTGAAGCAGCAGTTTATTAATACTCATATCTAGAGTAGATCTGTACATAAAAATATAAATCTATATCATATCTGTGTACAAGAAAAGCTCATTTATACATTCCCCTTGGGGTTTTGTGCAAAACATGAAGCATAGAGAGTAGATCTGAGATCTAAGGTTGTAGATCTACAGAATGATTTAGAAATTTCTAAATAATACAATGGGATAGTAGATCATATCTAAAACAAACATGGATTGGATGGCCAATCCATGGATCACCACAGTGAGAGGAAGAATCCTAACACCGGAGATCTCTCCTCCAAAATGCAGACAAAACACCCTACAAATTCTCCTTTGAAAATAACATAGTCCAAGGAGAGAAACTGTGTTGTAGGCTCTAAGAATGCTTTGGCCTGATGCCAAGGTCTGGATCTAAATCTCAATCAGCTAATGCACTCTTCCAGGAGGTTAAAAGACACACTCACTGAGAAGAGCCACTAGTATAGACTAGATCTGAGCAGATCTAGTGTCTTCCACTGCTGCAACTCACAAGCACAACCCAACGCTCAACAGGATCAACGACGTAGGTGTAAGGTGAAGCTGGTCCCAAGCTTGATAGTGGAATATATATCACAAGTCTCCTCCAAGAGCTGCTCAAGGAAGGAGTTAGGATTCCTAAATAGGAAGACCCAACAAGGGATGTCTAAGCAGACAATACCTTCATAAAATAATATCTTCAACAACCCTCTCTTGTTGCTCTCCTCCTCCTTTTATAATATGGGAGTCTTGTCAAAACCCTAAACCACTTCATTAGTTTAGCCTCTTTCACATGTAAAACCTCCTTCTAGAACTGCGTTGTCCCTCCAAGAGGTTCAATGCATCTAGACTGCACTATAGATATGGTCATGGTTGACTTGGTCAAGTGATCAACCTCTTCCACACTCAAGGTGTCTTCATTTTAACTAGCTAGCTTGATTTCCATTCACATTGAGCTGTCTTTATTTAGGATCCACTCTTTGAGAATAAATTCTATTGACTTGGTCAAACTTGACCTTTTCCTTGAGCTTGGAGTCTCTAACCAATAGGATAAGATTATAGAAATAGATGACTCCATCAACTACCTTAAACCTTCCATCCTTTACTTCCCAATCAAGAACCCCACATGTGAAAATGTCCTTGGAGTATTCCATCATGAGTTGGGAATCCCAATAAGGATCCAGGCTCCCCAAGAATGACAACGTTGTAGAGGTTTGAAATGCTGCCCTTGTCATATCATGGCTCCCCTCTTTGACATTCTTGATGTCAAAATCACATGTTGGAGCATCAATATCTCCCCTTTGTTGCCTCATTTGTAGCTGATATTTCTCAAGACAAGATTGAAGCAGATGGAAATAAACTTCCCCTCGGAAATTCCTTGCCTTCCAATACTTCCTCATTTTGGCCCATGCATGCAAGAGGGTTAGCATCCCCTTTCCATGTTCAGAAATCTTCTTTGTGAATGAAGAAATCATGGGCTGCCCCAAAGTTATGGAGTTGCCATGTATTCCCATGCTCATGCCATCATAGACTTCTGATTCCTCCTCTCTCAGCGTAGATAACTGAGTGGGAGATAGCAATGCCCCTTTCAGGAAATTTCTCACCTCTCTTCTGAATTCATGAGAGATTCTCTGCGCTGTGCTGGCTTCTCCCAAGGCACCCCCCTTAGCTAAGTATGCAAATGTTTCCCATAGTTGAGAGAACACTTTAGTTTCCCTCCAATCAAGAGGTGCTCCTAGTGAAATGCCTTCTTGCAAAGAGGCATCAAGGCATAGAGTAGAAGGTGGATGTAGGTGGATAGATTTTTCCCCTACCTTTATTGCATAGGTCCTCTTGCCTTTTTTGTTCTTCCAAACTTTGAAACAGAGAAGGGTTCATGCTCTCCATATTGTGATGCCCTTCATCCTTTCCAGGCTTCTATCCTCCAGATCTCATCATTTGGAAATGATGGTACATGTTGCTCATGCTTTATGCCAAGAGCTCTATGTGTGAGACCTTTTCAAACTCCTTGCAAGACTGTAAGAGTTTCTTTCCTTGGAGCAAGTGCTCCATCCTCCTCTCCATGAAGTGCTTGAGGTGCCTTTGTTGTGACTGCATTATCATCTCCTGCCTTCCCCTCCTCCTTTTCAATAACTGAAATTATCTCATCATCAACAAGAGACCTTAGATCTTGGTCATCTATTGAAGGAGAAACCTTCATGCTTTCCTCTTGAGAAGAGAACCCTTCATCCACTGGAGATCTTGCCCTTGGCAAGGTATCAAACAAACTTACACCTTCTTCCATGGTTTTCAGAAATGGAGTTGGATTCATAGACCCTTCCAACTCATGCAAAATATTTGTTTGATATGGTTTTATAGTGTTAACATAAGATGTTACACATGGAGCTCCATCAAACCTTTTCACTAATCTTCCAATAAACTTTGCATAAGTAGGTGTATTTACATTTCTTAAGGAAAAGGATTCAAGCAACCACCAAGCATATGCTTTACCTTCAAAATGCAGTGCTGCTAATTTGATGGCTTCAATTTCTGAAACTTGGTGTTGCTGCACAAAGTTATCTAGCTCCTCCACCCAAACCCTGACTGGACATTTAGGTGATCCATGAAAAGTAGATAGAAATAATTTACCCACAGCATGCTGCTTCCCCTTTGTGCTTCTGTCCTCCTTGATCTTGCAAAATCCTTGGAAGTTCAAGTTAACTTTGAACTCCTTAGATTGACCTTCATACTCCTGCAAATACTCTCCAACAGTCTCCTTCTCGGGGACACCTCCTTTCTTCCTCTTCATGAAGAAATCACTGACAGAACGTTGAATATTTGGTGATATGGCTAAGTGCACATATCCATGAGATGAGGATTTAGAATTTTCCTCATGTATAGATCTTGTAGATCTGATTGGGAGATATTCCTGCTCTTGAAACTCTCTAGGAGTGTCACTGCTCTTTCTCTCTTTTTCTTGTTCAACCTCCTCGGAGAGGTTCTTACTGGATCTGAAAAGTGATGAGAGTAATCTCATCCTCTTCATCATTCTTACCTTTCTTTTTTCTTTATATTACTTTGGATTGAAGCCCACAGGCTGAGACAAAGATCTTGCTTTGATACCACTGTAATATCCCAAAATCGGGACAGCTCAGCAATCCTGCTGAAATAACGCACTTCTGAGAATTATGTGCATAGAAATGAGTTTGCAGCTCCTGGATCCCCTAGATCAGCTCATCTAAGATCTAAATCCAAAATGAGAGCAAAAAAAAATCAGACTAGGTGGGTTAAACAGATCTCCCACAAACTAGTCTAGCTGAAAATCACCCAAAGAGAGGGGCTGCAGCTATATGCAAAGGACTGCTTCAAAAATAATGCAGATCCACTAAAGCACAATAGGAGGCTGATATGGAGGTTCAAAAATTAGATGTATAACAGCAAATCAGATGTACATTACATCCCATACATTGTACAATAGAAATAATGAGACAATACATGAAAAAACCTCAGAAATGAGGTGCTACAACCATAAGAAAAGACTGCATAACCATGACAACGTTATTTTCAGGGGCTAAAGCAACAGTTTATTAATACTCAGATCTAGAGCATATCTGTACATAAAAAGATAGATCTATATCAGATCTATGTACAAGAAAAGCTCATCTATACATTCCCCTTGGGGTTTTGTGCAAAACATGAAGCACAGAGAGTAGATTTGAGATCTAAGGTTGCAGATCTGCAGAATGATTTAGAAATTTCCAAATAATACAATGGGACAACAGATCAGGTCTGAAACAAACATGGATTGGATGGCCAATCCATGGATCACCACAGTGAGAGGAGGAATCCTAACACCGGAGATCTCTCCTCCAAAATGTAGACAAAACACCCTGCAACTTCTCCTTTGCAAATAACACAGTCTAGGGAGAGAAACTGCACTGTAGGCTTTGAGAATGCTTTGTCTTGATTCCAAGATCTGGATATGAAGCTCAATCAGCTAATGCACTCTTCCAGGAGGTTAAAAGACACACTCACTGAGAAGAGCCATTAGTATAGACTAGATCTGAGCAGATCTAGTGTCTTCCATTGCTGCAACTCACAAGGACAACCCAACCCTCAACAGGATCAGCACTGTAGGTGTAAGGTGAAGCTTGGCCCAAGCCTAATAGTGGACAAGATAGAACAAGTCTCCTCCAAGAGCTGCTTAAGGAAGGAGGTGGGATTCCTAAACAGGAAGACCCAACAAGGGATGTCTAAGCAAACAATACCTTCAGAAAATAATATCCTCAAAAACCCTCTCTTGTTGCTCTCCTCCTCCTTTTATAAGATGGCAGTCTTGTCAAAACCCTAAACCACTTCATTAGTTTAGCCTCTTTCACATGTAAAACCTCCTTTTAGAACTGTGTTGTCCCTCCAAGAGGTTCAATGCATCTAGACTGCGCTGTAGATATGGTCATGGTTGAATTGTTCATTTGATCAACCTCTTCCACACTCAAGTTGTCTTCATTTTAACTAGCTAGCTTGATTTCCATTCACATTGAGCTGTCTTTATTTAGGATCCACTCTTTGAGAATAAATGTTGTTAACTTGGTCAAACTTGACCTTGTCCACATAGTTTAGACATGGTTCACACATGTGGATGCTTGATATGGTTATTTCATGATCCCTTTTCACACTATGAGGGATTTTTATTCATACTTGATCAATTCATGAGCCTCCTTGCCCATTTATTCATCCATCTGGTCTTTAAAGGAAAAATTAATATTCCTATTAGCTGCAAGCTAATTTAGGAATATTACATCCTCAGCCTTTGAACATTAACGTCAAGGCGGGGGGGGGGGGGCGGTTCCGAAATTGACGGTATTCAAAACCACCGTCGATGCTACATATCACACTTAGGGAATTTCGCAACCCCCCTGGGTCCCTTACCACTTACCGCCGAGACCCCCTCAGAAAAGTGGTTTCTACTGTATTCGAAACCGTCATTGCCTTTGACTATTGAACTGACTGTTTCCATGTGGCATTGCACCATGATGTCTCCTACATGTCCCCTCCATCTTGTCAAATATACTCCCTCCAAATACCCGTTGCGAATTCAATTAGTTGGCTGTTGTCCAACGGGCCCGCGCCAAACCAAATGTTCACCCGATCACTTGTTAAAATCTAAATTCTACACAGATGGAAAGGTTTACCATGCTCATTCTAATCAGCTAATACAGGTGATCGAATTGCAGGAAGTTAACAAAAAAATCAAGGAAGAAAGATTCAGTTTGTCGACAAATAACTCATAGTGCTTTTTCAGATTGAATCACATTTCCCCTCTATTTTCTCCCTTCCCCATTTTGATCTACAACTATTCCCTCTATCTATTCCCCCTTCTTTCAATCCTGTTCTTCTTTATATAATGAAAGAAATAGTGAAATTTATAATAGTTTACATAATGCCTCCAAAGCCAGACCAACAACCATTCAATCCTATGGTCTACCCTTAGGTGGACCTGGATCACATGGCTTTTGCAGAAAAATATTTCAAAATCCACGAGACAGAGTCTGACTTTGATTTATTCGATGTCTACTGTTAGCTTGATGACAAATTTTTGGTTGAATTTGATGACATAGGCTTGTGGGAAACCAAGCCCCCTTACTATATTTTCCCCAAAACCCATATCTGCCCTGAATTCATTAGAAAGTGCCATTCATGTTATGACCTCAACCAAAGATCTGTTGTGACTCCAGCAGGAGAGGCCTTGTTTTCCATTAATGCCCAATCCATTTAGTAGATGATGCAGGCCTCAATTGTTGAGGAAATTATCCCTTTCTCTTATGAATCCCTTAGGGAGTTATATCAAAATATGGACTTTTCCAACAAGGCTAAAACCTTAGAGCTCTTCATGGCCACTAGTGCCCCAATGCCTAAAAATAATTCCCCATATCCTTCATCTATTTTCCCTGATAGGACCCAACATATTGTCACTGTTTTATCATATTTGTTTGGGTATCACACAGACCAGTGGGTAGATGAAGCCATAATTGGTTTCTTATCCATCCTTTCATCAGATTCTAAACCCTTAGTCATGTTAAATTATGCCCAATTCCTTGATTATGCTATCCATAATCAATTCCTGAAGTTTCAAACAGAATAAGTGTTCAAATACACTTCAGTATTTTTGTATATGTTTGTTTATTTTCAGTCCAACAGGTTTCAATTTGACATGATGAAGCTAAATGTTGACTCTCAGCCACAATCATTCATTTTTTGGACCACCTTATTAATGATAGAGAAAAATAATTACACCTAAAATATTTTTGTGGAATCATTTGTACATCCAGCAATCAGTACACTCAACAGTGCAATAGAGCCAAGTGTTAGTGAATAAATTAAGAATATTATGCAGTTGACAAATCAGGTTAGAACAGCAGATTGGTACCTATACCAAAATTATACAGAGATCCGAGTGTATGGGTGTGAGTTGGCCCCCTACAAACTACCAAAGTTCCTCTCCATGAGGATATTTGCATTAGAATACATAAGAAAAATGATAAATGCAGATGAGGTGCATTTTGTCTCTACAAAGAAAAAGTCTCAATTCAGGATCAAATCACAGATTGGTCCTTTCATTTGCAACAACATAGCAGCATGGGAGGAGGCCGATAGGATATTGAGGGAGATGGAGTTCAATCACAGTTTCACATTGTCCTATGACCCAATGGGAATCATCTCCAAGAAAAGGGTGGAGAAAAAATCCACACCATACCTCAACACACACAGATTGGAGATACAGCAGTACATGAATAAAGAAGAGTGGGTAGCCAATACACTACAGGAGGTTGAAGAACAAGTGATTTCTACCTCAGTCATTAAAACCTAAACTCCACAATAAAGAAAAGCTACAAGGGCTAAAGAAGACAAGGGAAAGGAACCAGAGAAAGAAATAGGAAGCAAGAGCACAAGAGATGACCAAGCTAACATGGATATTGACACATCCACCAAAGAATTCAAGGTGAAATATAGGAAGAGAGCCAGAGTCCACATGGATATATACCATAGCAGTGAAAAGGATCAACAAACAGTCATTACAATCATAGATTCACCAAGCTCTTCCCCAGCAGGTACCCAGACCATTTTCTCCACATTTGCTGCCACCATTCCATTCCAGTAGCAGAGTTTGCAAACTCCTACATCTACTGCCACTACAGGGAAAAAGGAGGAGAATATCTATGAAACATTCAAAGAGATAAAAAAAAAGAATGACAATACTTAAAAACAACACCTACAATTAGTTCTGGAAATAGGCTAGTAGTTTACAAAGCAGGATTTTATCAACCTTTGACTCTGATAAGGGAAGAATGAAAATGGCTTTCTTGGAAGCACAGATCCCTCAGCCCAAAACAACAACAGAC
Organism: Pinus albicaulis; assembly: GCA_034641835.2. Lineage (NCBI taxonomy): Eukaryota > Viridiplantae > Streptophyta > Pinopsida > Pinales > Pinaceae > Pinus > Pinus albicaulis. Next base: position 102,945,564 of record CM076571.1, read on the forward strand.
TACAAGAAAACTTCTTTTGAGTTTGATGTCAATAATATTCATCCAATAGATCAAATGGAAATGCATAGAAGACTGCATAAATGATCTCCTCCACACTGACTAGTACAACCATGAGCCTATCAAAGTTGCAGGTTTCATTATCCAATGCACAATCACAACTTAAAATGGAGAAAATTTCCTCCATGGTGAAAGATACAAGGAATAAATCCCTGGAGGATTTAGTGATACAAATTGGGTATGACCCAACAAACCTAGCAGTGGTAGAATCAATTTTAAAGAAGAAAAATACAAATATAGCTGCTTTGAGGAAGCAGCTCATGATGCCAACAACGGAATATCCTCTAACAAAGGATATAGAGGAAAATGAGACACAGAAGGCCAAAATGATGAAGCTGATCATTGAAAAAGTTGAACAGATCAAGAAAATGGAAAATGAGATGGAGAGAGTGATAAAAGAGAAACAAAAAATAGTGAGAGAGGCAATAAAGGAAGCATCAAAAGAAGAAGCCAAAGCCATGATTCCATTACAAGCAGTCCCTCTTGTTGTAATTCATTCAGAAACAACCACAGCTACAGGTACATCAAGTGGAGGCACTGAGAAATTAGTTAAGGCTATGGAAAATATGTCTTTGCAAACAACAAAAATAAAAAATTTGCAAGACCAAATCAATTCCTTACAAGACCAAATAAAGAGGAATGATTCAACACATGCTACCGAGTTGCATATCAACGATAAATTGAAATAGAGTCTATAGAAGTCTCTTCAAGAGTCTTCAATTGGGAGTATGGTAGGAAGTGTCAAAGAAATCATTTGGTTAAATATAATTGACTCCATGAATTATATCTGGTCATCCATCCAGATAATTTTTTATCAAAGAGACCTAATTGATCCAGTAAGGGTTGCAATAGAAAAGGAAAATGAGGAACTTGGGGGTAAGCCTGCAACTTCCAATAATATCATCAAATTTCTAAATTCCAAAAGCAGTTTTGAATTGGAACCCCTTGGAGTAGAAGACATGATAGAAACCATACTTGAGCTCAAGAAAGTGTTGAACAAGAAGATTTTAGTTACATAGGTTGAAGAGAAGCGTCATCAGCTTATGATTGGAGTAAGCAGATTCTTCAACATGATTGAACCTCTGAACACAAAATTATTTCCTTCTTTGTTTGTGATAAATGACAAGCTTATGGCTAAGCCAAATTATGTTAAAAAACTCACAGATATTTCAAAGGATGCATCAAAGCATGCCAACATGAAGAACACCATGACAAGAAGATATTTTTATGAAGTTCTCAACAATGACATCTTTATACAACATGAAATCAAGCACATTTTCCAGCTAAAACCAACATTCATGAAGTATACAGAGGCTGATGAAATCTACAAAAGGTTAATCAGAATCAAGATTCTGAATCCAGAGGAATGGGAAAAGTTATGTTACTTTCAGGAAGGGTGAAAACTCAGCATGAAAACGAAACAACCAACTCAGCTCATAATTCAATTCTGCAGACCCAATGTATCAGTAAAAGATATCAGCCTTGAATCTCCCAGCACAACAATCCACTACAATACTCAATAACAGCTTTATGGAGACTTTTTCCATTTGTAAAAATTGTTTTAACGTGTCCATGCAGTGGTCACAATTGTTAATAATCAGTTATCATTGTAATAAATAGGAGATTGCCTCTGTTGATATGACAATAAACAAGAATTAGTTTAAATAGTGCATTTTTATTCAGTATTAGGGGTTGGACTCTAGATTGTAAGCTTTTTTTCATTGGAGCATTTTTAATTTTGGAGTTGGAGCATCAATATAAAGACCATTTTTCAAGATTCATGTGTTGTATTGTCCTGGTGATGTTTTTCCATTACTATGTTTAATGTTTCCCATTGTTTCTTCTGTCAATGTTTCATTTTCTAATTGTAAAACAAAAATCTAAATATTAATATTTGTTTCATAGAGCACCTTAAGTCTGGATGTGTTTACATTTTAATTTTTTTTTCCTTTGATGTCTAGTTTAAGAATACTTAACTGCTTTTAAACCACTACTGAAATCATTTTTCTCCATTTCATAATTCACTCTGTTATAAAGAACCAGTATATACAGCTAGCTTGCATTGCAATTGCTCTGGAAAATTGATGCATACACCCACCTGTGTTGACTCCATAGCCAAATGGAAGTAATTTAAAGAGATCCCTTAATCCAACCAAAATTGTCAATAAAAAACAATTCTCATAATCAATTTAACTAGCCTAATATTAGAAAACTTAAAAACAAAGCTAAATCTTACAGAGAGATCCCTCTCTGAGTCTAGGAGGGCTAGATCCTAGACTCCAAAATGGTTTGATGTTGTCCTTTATAGTTTAGTCTTGCCAATATTATAAATTGTAGAGAAATAACATAGTGGTGACCATACTGGGGAACTATTAATTGAAAAACACTCTTTCATTCGAATTTAGAAACCCCTATTAAAAGCATTATATGATAAAATTTCTTTTTAAGATTGGTTTCTTTCAGTTTTAAATAATCAGTTTGTCTGTGATTCTGATCTAAATTCTGGCCCCTAAAAGAATACCCACTAGATCCCATCCTGATCCAAATTCTCCTCCTATTGTAGACAATCCTGAGAATATTTTGAGAAAGACTCCTAGAACTGAAAGTCAAACCAGTAGTAGAGTTCTCCACAGATCTAACTCCCTCCCTGAAAACTTTTTCACTTTGCAAGACATTCATTTTGATTTACATTTTGAACAAGGACTATTTAGGACCAAATCTGAGAATTGGACTGGCCATATAGTTTTTGATCCATCTATCCTGCATCAAATTCCAGTGAGAGAAGCCTACTCCCAAGTTCAATTTGATATCCAGCTTCTCCAGGATTTTGATACTCTCCAAGATTTTGTGACAGATTTTACTTCAACTGTTGATGATGCCTACCTCCAACAATCTGTAGAATTAGCTGAATTAACCATAGCATCTTCTTCAATTACATCTCAAACAGTCCATCTTAGGTAAGTTAGTTCTAGTGCCTTCAAAATCCCTACCACTAATTTTTCCCATCCCCATACTCAAACCATTAAACAAACATCTTCTCCCACTACCTCTACCCATCCTACTTCATCTATTGTTCACCTCCCTCCACCACCTCCACCAATCATGGCAGCCCAATATGCCCCATTGGTGCTGCCAGCACCTTTACCCCCTATGCCCTAGGATTACCAATCTAAGATTCCAAAATTTGATGGGACTGGTCCTGTGACTTCCCAACAACATATAGATAAAATGAATGATTGTTTTGACCTACAATAAATTGATGAAGACAATGTCAAATTGAGAATGTTTGCTCAGAGTTTAGGGGGTGAAGTTAGAAAATAATTCAAGGGTTGAATTACTAATATCATTCATGATCTCCCTGCATTTCACCAAACATTTATTAATAGATGGGAAATCAAGAAAAATCCTCTACAACTTTTATCAGAATATTAAAGTATCAAGATTTCCCTAGGAGATAGTGTACAAGACTACTGCATGAGATTTAACAGTATATACATCACACTTCCTGCTCATATTAAACCACTGCAACGGTTAGTACTGGTTAAATTCCCAGATGGTTTTGACCCAGACATGGCTTTTAAACTTAGGGAGAGAGACACATCAACTTTAGAAGAAATGCAAAGAGATGTTGTGAGTGTAGAAACCAAATTGTTAGCAAAAAGAGCTAGGATGAGAACTGAGAGGAGAGTTACAATAAGGGAAGAACCTGTAGCCTCTACATCTGATGCCAAAATTGACAACTTGGTAAGGAATATGGAGAGGATGATGGAGACAATTAGTCTAAATGAGAGAGATATTCTCAAAGAAAATTAGCCATCTCCTCAAAACAGAAACCAAAATCCAAGAAGAAACCCTCCTCAGGTTAGACAGAGAGAGAAAATAGAACCTGATCAGCAGATCAGACCTCCATTCCAAGAAAATTATGCTGATGAAGATGAAGGAATAGTTGAGGAAAATCAGATAAAATTAATGGGGATTAATGAAGATGACTCTATTTTTCTCACTAAAGAAGAACAAGGATTATATTCACTAACCCAAACAGAGTTAGAATTTGAATAATCTGGTGATTTTATATAAACTGGGATTTGAGAATGATATTATGGAGGTTCACAGACAATACAATTTAAGAAGGAAGAAAAGCTTAGATAATTCCAATAAAAAGAACTCGGAAAATTTTGCCAATAAGTATTTGAATTTGATGTTAAGAAAACAACAGAAAATTCAAAGAAAAATGTAAATAACTCATAATAGAAAAAAACAAAAAAAAGTACCAAGAAAATAGTGGATGTTCCTGCTAGAATTTCTCTGACAAACATTCCTAGGACAAGCAAATAAATTAAAATTACCCAAAAGGTAGTGGTTGAAAGAACTGATTTTTCAAATCTACTGAAAACACAAACGCCATTCAGTATTGAGAGTGAACTTGCAAATTTGAAGATATCTATTCCTCTCATCGAATTGATCAACAAGAATGTGTATAGGTCTCAGGTCCTAGAAGTACTAAATATAAGGGAGATTACTGATACTTGCAATTTAAGTGATGATCAACCTGAACTTTTGTTTGGGCCAGAAGTTGATGGTAAACCCTCATTTTTATGTCAGTCGAAATGTTCATTACAATATTCTCCATAATGCTATGTTGGATTCAGGCGCATCACATAACCTTATGCCAAAGGCTGTTATGGAGAATCCTGGCCTTGAAATCACTAGACCTTATAAAGATTGTACTCTTTTGATTCCAGCAAAGTTAGGTGTCTAGGTATTATCAAAGATCTTTGTGTCACTCTAGCTCAAATACCAGCAAAGAATTTAGTGATGGATATAGTTGTAGCTGACATCCCCCATAAGTATGGAATTCTTTTATCTCGCTCATGGGAAGAAAAATTACAAGGGACCTTGAAAATGGATATTACATATGCTACAATATCGGTGGTTGGTCAACCAAGAACATTGTATAGGGAAACATTAATGAAGTACAAGGTAATTAGTCAAGAAAATGACACAATTACCCTCTTTACTCTGTTCACACTAACCTTGAATCTTTCATTTTGTCTAATGATGGAGGCATTGATTCACAGGTTACCCATACAAAAAATGATCCTAAAAAAAATGATGATATTCAAATGCAAACAATACAAATAGATCTTGAAAATGAACCTCTTTGGAACATTTTTTTTGATGGCTCATGTGGAAAAGCTGGCTCAGGGGCAGGTATTTGGGTGTATAATGCAAGAAAAAATAGTGCACAAGGTAATTCATACAAGTTAAATTTTCAGTGCACAAATAACATTGGAGAATATGAAGCCCTACTCCTAGGATTACAGATGTTGAAAATATTAGGAGCAAAGAGGATTTCGGTACATGGTGATTCTGAGTTAGTAATAAAACAAATAAAAGGACAATATGCAGCAAAATGTCCCAGATTAAGAGCTTATAGAAATGATGTACTTCATTTCTTGAGAAATTTTGATGAATATGATTTAGCAGTTATTCCCATAAATCAAAATGTCCTAAAAAATGGCTTAGCTTTTTTGGCAAGTACATGTAAACTGCCTCACCTAAACAAACAATACACTATAGAGGTCAAACATCACCCTTCTGTGCCAGATAACATGAGATACTGGCAAGTTTTTGGTAGTGATAAACAACTTGAAAGTTTCCTACAATCTAAGGATGAGTTTGAAGATAGAAATATAGACCTATATTGTGAGGAAGATAGTCTTTTTGATGTACAAAATACTGTATAAAAACAATCTGTTGTTTTTTATGTAAATACATATGCAAATATTCTAGCCAATAAAACTGTACATAAAACATAAATTCATAAAGACCCTGAAAAAGAAGAGTTTGAAGTACTCCAACTCAAAGACAATACTCTGCCTAGAGGTCTGGTCCCTTTAGAAGAATTATTTGACTTCAATGATGTGGCTAAGAAACCCAGAATGGAACCAACTTGAACAAATATTGAAGAATGTAATATATGCACTGAACAAAATCCCAAAATCATCAAAATGTCAAAATAACTACCCATCATTACAAAAAGAAGATATATAGCTCTGTTCAAAGAATTTATAGATGTATTTGCTTGGAGCTATGAGGATTTAAAATCTTATGATACAAGCATCATACAACACAAGATTCCAATCAAGGAGGATCAAAAAAATTTCAAATAGAAACTGTGTAGAGTAAACCTCGTTTTGATGCCTTTGGTTGAGAAAGAAATCAAGAAGATGTATGAATCAAAAATCATAGTTCCACTTAGATATTCTAAATGGGTATCCAATATTGTGCCACCTAGAAAGAAAACAGGTGAAATCAAACTTTTTATTGACTTTAGAAATCTAAACAAAGTATCTCTTAAGGAAAATTACCCTTTACCAAAAATGGACCACATATTGTAGAGGGTAGTAGGTTCTATTGAACCCTTAGTTAAACTGAGAGGGGGGGGGGGGGGTGAATCAGTTTAACACATACATGGACTTTTAAAACCTTTTATCAAAACTTATTTACACCTTCATTTCATGTTCAACTTAATATGTGAGTAATCATAGAATGTGAGCAGCAAGTATTAGTGTAATGTAACAACAACAAGTATTAAGGAAATGATGTAAACCATATCAACACATAAACATCATGCACAGGGACACCAGATATAAGTGGAAACTCATAAAGGGAGGAAACCACATCTTATTATTGTTGTGATGCAAAGGCAAGCTCCAACTCCCTCTCACCACTGATTTTCTATAGGCACCAACCTACAGGAGGCTCCTACCTCAATTCTTCAAGCTACAACTTGCAAGGAAGCTCCGAATCCCCTCAATTTTCTGTAGGCACAACCTATAGGAGGCTCCAACCTCAGTCAGCTACAACTAACATCTATCAAGCTACAACTTGATAGGGAAGTTCCAACTTCCTTACTTTTTCAAAAGAAAACTCTTGCTGATTTACCTTGGATATCAGCTCTGTTTTGTACCTTCATTTTTGCTATCCATCAGTCCTCATATCCGCCCCTGTATCATCTCTGCATCTTCTCAAATTCTCTATCATATTCTCTTTCTTCTCTGCCTCACTGCTTCATTTCTGCATTCTCTGCTTTTCTATAAGCTCCCTCTTCTTCTCGGCCTCACTGCATCATTTCTGCATTCTCTTACCTCTTGCAGCTTTCTTATATTCTATTAGTGTCAGTCTTTGCAGCCTTCCTCTAGTGATCAAACAAGCTCTTACAAAGTGATTTTAAGGTGTCAAGGTCAAATTTTGTCATTTCAGTGAGTCTTCAAGTAAAATTTGGTCACTAGGTATTAGGTATAGGGTTTGATTTTACTCCTGTCAAAGTTGTCCAAATATCGGTCCATGTCACCATTCAGCTGAGTGTACCATCATTCAGAGGGTTTTCATCATCATTTCAAGTTCCACTTGGTCATTTTACACCTTGTTCATGGTTCAGTTGTGCCTAGGTAAGGTTCATTTCCCTCTCCTAGGGTTTTGAAGATAATTTCTCTTGGATTGTCAAATCATCAGAAAAACTTGTATCCTGATGTTCATAAACCTTCCCCTATCCTTAATGTACCTTATTAAACACTTCCCATCACTGAGATCCCCCAAATTCCTCATTTTCGCACAAACCCTAGTTTCTTGCTATAACTTGGAAATTTTCTAGGCTAGGCCTGTGTTTTGCCCTTTTGGACCCCTTCCCCTCACTCAATATTTGAAATTCCACTTTCCCCTACTTCCTAAAATCCCTTCCTACTTCCCAAAATTTTCTCAAGAATTTAGAAGCCCCTTATCCCCTTCATTTCACTTCATTTCGAAAAATCCCTTGTTCCGCACATCGGGATAGGTTTTACTCCAATGATGTTTTTGAGCAATAAAAGATTAATTTGGGAAATCTGAGAGAGGTTTCTGTCCAAAATAGGCCAAGAAAGAAACACCTCCTTCACGTTTTACACAGGTGTCATGTTTTTAGAGAAATTTCAAAAATATAGCTGCCTCAGGAGAATTGATGCACCTCTTAAGTGACCTTGAGAAAATCAAGCTTTCTCCTAGCTTGGTTGGCCAAATGACTTGCTTGATGAGTCAAATGATAACTAGACACAAAGATATTTCCAATTAGCTATCATGATCTCAATTTGGAGTTGAGGAAGACCTTCAAAATTTGACTGCAACAGCACTCTGCCTTGAGGCAGCCTCATTTTTCACATTTTGACCAGTATTGGGAGATTTGATTTCTGACAGGGAAAATCAACTCCAAATTAAAAAATTCTAGTTGGGTTGGAAATTAGACTCAATAATATTTCCAACGAGATATCCCGCGCCCAATTTGGACACCGGGAATGTCTCCAAAATTCTCCTGCAAAAGAGCGTGATGCGTTGGGTTTATGGCGCGACACGTTGGGTTTGTGGCGCGACGCGTTGGGTTGTGGCGCGACGCATAGAGTTGCAAGCTCTTTTCACCACAATTTCATTCAAAAATTCAATTTTCTTGGTTTCCTCTGGTCCAAAGTAAGTCAAACAACTCTTCCATTGCCAATAAACGTGTGTCTTATGATGTTTATGAGGATTTAATAAAACAAATTCAAACCCTACTTCCTTGCTCAAGAAATGTTTCCTTAGGGTTTATACATTGGTTTTTGGTGGCCATCACTCCCTCAATTTTATCCCCTAACTGTTTTTATAGTTTCATCAAAACTTTTCCCTATCCCCCATATCCCTAAATTCATCTACCCCTATCCCATATTCCCATTATCCCAAAAGCCTAAAGACTATCCCTAAAACCCTTTAAATCCCCAAACTCCAATTGGAAAACATCCAAAAATTCCTCTTAAAATCCCAATATCCCTCTTACCCTCTCCCTTCATATCCCCTCACATATTGTCATACATTTGGAAACAAAAACCAAAGACACCAAAACTCCTCATAACTCATCTTAGATAACACAGACTTTGGAAAACATGGAGACACATTCCTCTTATGACAGAGATGATGAAGGCATCGAGGAGGCGTAAAAAGCATGAAAAAATTCAGATTTTGGCCAAGGCTTCCTTGGCCCAGCATAGTACATGATGAAAGACACTCAGCCCAAATTTCAAGAAATTTGGGACACTTTTTACAAATTTTGTTTTTTTTTGGCCTAAACACAAATTTTTCAGCTCTACGCATCACGCCACTTGGCGCGCGCTCATGATTGGAAGCTCCTCTTGGGTAAAAATTTACATTTATGGATTTTTCATGAAAATTTATGCATGCCTACCCATGGCAAAGAGATTTTGACAGGTTTTGGGCTTCCAGAAGGGTCAAAAACACCCTAAAAATGACCTTTCTGCCCCTTTTTGGACACACAGGAAGTAGTGTTGGGAGAACTCATTTTTGGAGGGGAAAATGAAGACAAAATTCAGAAATTCAACTTGTGTTGGAAAGTAGACAGGCAGAAATTTCCAACAAGCCCACTTGGAGCCAATTTGGACACCGGGAAGGCCTCCAAAATCAGCTCCAAACTGGCGTGACGCATAGGGAAAACTGGCACGACGCATTGGGGATTTTTGCTCATTTTGGACTCAGTAACTCTGTTTTTCGCCTAGTTTTTGACATTTTGACTTTATTACTTCCAAATGTTAAACTCATGATGTAATTGGATGTAGTTTTATGGATCTTGATGTAATTTTGTTAAATTTTTACTCATGGAGGTAGATTCATCCACCTAAAGGTGAATTGCAACTGAATGAATCAGTTTCCTAGTTTGTAGAGGCAAGCTGTTCCACTGCCTACTTTCTAGTTCTCAGTTTAGATTTTGGTGGAACAACTCCTAAACTTGTGAGCTCGACCCCTAGAGTCTGGGATGAGTTTTTGGTTGCTTATATCTTGTAATTTTTCAGTCATTAGCATAGGTTGGACACTTGGGATTTCTTTGAGCATCATTGTACATTCATCTCTGCAGTTTGGTAAAGGAATAATCCAGGGTTTGCAGCACTCCTTGGGATTCATGTGGCTCTTTGTTTTGATAGTGCGTTTCTCTCTGTAAATGTAAGTCTACTGTTGTTTCATGTATACCATTTTCCTTCTTATTTCTTCTTAAGTTAAACGAACAAGGTTAAAGGTAGAATTCATTAGGGTTTGCAGTGCTCTACCTAGAGTTTGTTTAATTTTCTATGTTTTCAGCTGTTTGGAGAGGATCCTTGAAGGATTCTTGCCCTCTTTAGCTCTTCACCTTTCTCAAACTCTCCATTTCCTTCAAATTGAAAGTGTCAAATCAAGTGCCTACCTTGCCCCATTAAGTTCCCTGCAAAACTGCTCATTTCCCAGACCCAAAATCTGCCTTTCCCATTGATCCAACAAACACCATCAAAATCAAATCAAACTCTTTTACATATATACCTAGCCTAAAATCAGCCTTTATTCAAGTCATCTCAAGCCTCACTGATTATTTTTGCTGAGATTGACCAGGAGAGAGCCCTCTCCCGATCTGGTAGGGCTAGCTACCAGGTTAAGCATGGTTTGATGTTACCCTAGAATCTGCCTTCCTCAACTTGAGGTAGATTTAGGCCATAACATATTCTTCAACTCTCTTCAATTCTGCTGCACACTCTCTTCTTCTCTCTCTCTTTTCGTCACCTTCTACCCTTGGATATTACTTGTTTTATACAAAATAGCTTCATGGTTGTTTGTATTCTACTGGGAATTCGAAATGGACAACCATGCCTCTTTGCCTTCTGCCTCCTCATTTATTTTATCAACTCATTTAGAAAAACATAGAAATATGTATTAATTTCAAATTTACAATGGGATTTTTGTTTTCCTCCAGAGACTTTCCAATGCATCACAAACAATATAAAATCAATTAAACATTTACATTCACATTTCAGTTACATACAACAGTTTCACTCAGCCATTTTCAGCACTTGGCTTGCTGGTTTTGTCTTTTCTGCTGTTGTCAGGTAACTGTCCTGCATACCTCTGTTTACTACTACTCTATGCACTTGTGCATGTACACCTTTCAAGCCCACTGTCTCATTCCTGTGCAACACCTGTCAACAGTTGTTCACTGCAATTGTGAATTTGCTGAATATATAACAGTTTTACTAGTTTAGTTCCCAATAACTCTCAAAGTCTCGTGCATATAAGAGTGCCTCTCCAAAATTTGATCCAAGTTATTTACAAATTTGGGAAATCTCTGTTCATTATCAATCTCTATGCTCGGGCTACCTGCTTACACACTCTCTGTCCATATATGAACTGTATTCATTTTTATTTTTTAAATCTGGGCACTCTCAAACTAATGATTTCGGAAACTTATTTCACCCACTTTATAAAATGCTCTTTTAATAAACTCAATCAATGTTTTAATTCAATTTCGAAGCTATATTACAGCCCACTCGCATGTATTCGAATTGCCTAATTCGAATTACATTTGGCCCCAAATCAAGGTTATGAAATATTTAATAAGCTTTGAACTTCATTAATAATCCGGCAGATATTAAGGTTCAGTTGGGACTTCGACTTTTATTATTTCAAAACTGTATGGTTTAAAATAAACCTCAGTGCTCCAAGCATACGTGGAGGGAACCTTTGAATAAACCCACTTTATTGAATCGAATTACATTGGATTCACAAAGCTCAATTAACTTGGCTTTCACTCTTCATTTTGTTCACCTTTGAATGCCTCTATTATGACAACCATTACTTAAAAGGTTCACCCTCTCTTTTAATTCTAAGCCCTAGGTTTTTAATCTTCTATGCGGGAACTTCGCCTTTTAAAACAACGATTATGAAACCATTGAATTATTCCCGATGCGATGGATCGCTTCTGAATACTTCCAATTGCGATTGATGCATTTGTTCCGATGCGATTAATCACTGTTCTCTTCACAGCGCCGATGCGATGAATCGCTGTGATGCTAAGTCGGAATTCAAACAAATGTGAAACTCCCGTGTATAATGAATCGGGTCTAGAACTCAATCGCAATCAGAACTTTCGCTAATCATGTTCCGCTGCCAAGTTTCTCCAATGCGATTTATCATTATAATATATCCACATTATATAAATTACCATCATATGGATATATTGAGTTTATTTTCAATATTTCAAGGTCCATTTCTTTTATTTGATCACACTTACCAACCTGCATATCCAAATTCTTATATGTGCAACCCTTGTGACATTCCATTAATATCGAGGACCAAGTTCTGTATTCATTCGAACCATGTTTTATAATTCACTTATATTGGAGTTGAAATTTTATTAAAACATGGGCCAAAGATATAATGTTGGGTCCCACCATATTGACGAGCCACTTCAAACCCAATCAACCTTAAAACTAGATAATGATTATAAGCACTTGCCTTCCGAATGCATTTACCCCTTTATCAAAAACAATATCATTTTAATTCCTTAATTCTTCGCCCTTTGTATTAAAACCCAAACGCTGATGCTAAAGATCAAATGGGGCCCAGGGTTAACATATCTCACTCATCCAACGGCGGGCAGATCATCACGTTGGTTTGTATGATCTGACGACTGTAAACAAATATCGCATTTATTTATTGCACGGGGGTTAACTCATGAAATTTACGCGAAAAAGGTTGTAATTGAAAAACACCTTTGGACACTTGGCATTCAATGACTGATATCATGTTATTTTTTAACAAACCATTTACCATTTAAAAACAATGCGAACCCGCTGGTTTTCGTCGGTTGAAACCACGTTTAATATTCATGCTCATGGTTCCTTTCCTTCACTCAAGGTTCCACTTCAACGTCTTATTTCAAAGGATTTCTGCCTTTTCCTTCAACGCGGCCGCCTCGACTCAAATTTTAGTCCTCGGCCAGGTCTTCAAAGTAATGGCCTTCTATTCCTCTGGCTCTACTCTACAACACTATGCAGGCTTTGTGTAGTCCTTATAGGTCCCTGAGTAGTTCTGAATCAATTCTTCATATATGCACTTGCAATCAAATTACAGATCCTCTGCCCTCACTACTCTGCAGCACCACTCCTCTTTTGCCAACTCCTTTGCCAAAAATGACAACATTTCCAACAGGTTCCAGTAGGATTTCTTTATTAGATGGCTTTTCTGGTTATAATCAAGTTTTAGTACATCCTGATGATCAAGACAAAACATATTTTACTACTCGGGGGACTTTCATGTATGTGAAAATTCCCTTTGGATTAATGAATGCTGGAGCTGCCTTTCAAAGGGACATGGACATTACATTTGCTGATGAAATTAGCCACTTTATTGTAATTTATTTGGATGATATCATTGTTTATTCTAAAATGGATGAAGAGAATTCAACACACTTGAGAAGAGTTTTTGAAAAATGCAGAAAGTTTGGAATTTCCCTGAATCCTAAGAAAATATTATTTGGACTTGAAGAAGGAAAACTGCTAGGTCACATTATTTCTCAAAATGGAATTAGAATTGACCCTATCAGAATTGAAGGAATATTAAAAATCAGTCATCCTAGAAATCTTAAAGAACTCCAATCATTCATTGGTAAAACTAACTTTTTGAGGATATTTATACCCAAACTTGCAGAACTTTTGATAAATATCACCAATATGCTCAAGAAAGATTCAGAAATTAAATGGACCATTGAAGAAAAATAGTATTTTGATTTAGTCAAGCAAGCATTGACAAAAGCCCTAGTCCTAATCAGCCCAGATTTTACTAAATATTTCATGGTTTTTTCTTTTACTTCTGAACATACTATTGTTGTTGTTTTATTGCAGAAAAAAAGTGAAGGACATGAACAACCAATATATTTTTTCAGCAATGCATTAAGAGATGCATCATTGAAATATAATATCATGGAAAAACAGGTTTTTTCTTTGGTCAAGGCATTAAAGGATTTTAGATTCTACATTATACTTTCACATATCATTGCTTATGTTCCAAATGTAGTGGTCAAAGACATCTTAACACATAATGGTCCTGATGGGGAAAGAGGCAAATGGATTGATGTGACCTTGGAATATGATTTGGAAATAAATCCTACCAAGTTGATTAAAGGCCAAGGATTAGCTAAATTGATGGTTGAATCCAATTTTCATGCACTGGACATCAACATGGTCCATTCATTGGATGATCAAGAGGAACTGGTGACTCCACTGATTGATGACGCATTCCTGAATTCTCCCTGGTATGCTGACATTTTGTATGTACTATCAAATTTGAATGCTCCTCCCGGTTTTTCCAAAACTAAGGCTATATTTCTAAAACTTAAAGTTGTTAAATTTTGCATTTTGGAATTTTTTTTGTATTGGAAAGATATTGGAGGTATTTTTCTTAAATGTTTTCTAAAGGATGATGCAGATAAAGTTATGTAGGAGTTCCTTGAAGGTGAGTGTGGCGGCCATATTTCTTGGAAAACCACTACTAACAAGATCACGAGAGCTGGTTTTTACTGGCCTACCCTTTTTCCTGACATCCATAAGATGGTCACTACTTGTCACAAATGTCAATTCTTTGAAGGAAAGAGAAAGCTACTGCCCTTACCTTTGAAACCTAGTTCTGTAGAGATCCCTTTCTAGCAATGGGGATTAGAATTAATTGGAGAAATTCATCCCCCATCCTTTTCCCAACATAAATGGATCATTCGTGCCACATATTACTTCACCAAATGGATATAATCCACTCCTTCTAGAAATTCCACTGACTCTGTCATAATAAAATTCCTTGAAACCAATATCCTTTCTAGATTTGGTTCCTAGAAAAATCATTACCGATAATTTTGCAGCCTATATAACTTTGGGGCATTCAATAGCCTATTACCCTCAGGGTAATGGATTGGCTGAATTTTCAAACAAAATTTTGGTGAATATCATTAAAAAACTCTTGGAAGATAATAAGAAATCATGGCACAACAAGTTAATCAATGCTCTTTGGGCAGATAGACTTACTACAAAGAAATCAATTGGCATGTCTCCATACCAATTGGTTTATGGAATGGATGCAATTTTTCCTTCTTCTTTAGGAGTTCCAATTATGAATATTATTCGGGAAATTCAAGTTGAACCAAATGATATACAAAGAAGGATCAATGAAACCATTCAGTTGCAGGAGTCCAGAGAGGAAGTGTATAACAAAACTCAAGTAATTCAAGAGAATATCAAAAGGATCTTTGATAAGAGAACAAAGGCTAATGATTTCAATTTAGGAGACAAAGTTCTGAAATGGGATTCCAGAAGAGAAGATAAAGGAAAGCATGGAAAGTTTGACAATCTTTGGAAAGGACCATATATCATTGATTCTTTCAGGGGTAACAATGCTTATTTTCTTAAAAAGTTGGATGGTACATAATTGACTGGAGGTCTTGTCAATGGCAGGATGTTGAAACATTATTTCTTCTGAAAATAAGGTTGGTTTTTCATCATTGTAAATACCACAGTTTTATAGTTTGTTTTTTCAATAATTCATTGGACAAGGTTGAAGCCCGAAGAGAAGGCCCTAAGCCTGGTTTGCTGAGTAGTCATAAAAATCAGAAAAAGAAATCAGATGAAGAATTTGTAGAAAATGGAGCATTCAAGGCTACTGGTCTTAGGTTCTTGACACTTCATTGGGAGAAGTGCCATCCCCAGCTGGAGTCACTGTTAGTATCCTATAAATCATAGGATCTCAAGGTGATTGGATATTTCATTCCTTGCAATTTCATATTAAAAATGTTTTTCAATATTCAAATGATTTCCAATAAAAATATGAAAAAGGAAAGAAAAGAGGGTATAAAAAATAGAGAAAAAAAAGAGAAAAAGAAAAAAGAAATAAAACCCCAAAAAAAATAAAATACTGAAAGTGCTGCAAATTAAAATTCCACTACTCATTAAATAGGTTTGTTCAATCATACAATTTAAGCATGATTGAACAATTTTCAATTTCTGTTGATAGGTTAGAAAATAAATATTTTCCAAACTGTTTAGTCTTGGCATATCAGTAGATAGGAAGAAATGAATTGACTCAACAGTTTAATCTGAGTCAATGGAAGAAATAAGGATAGATGTTAGGTTAGATTTAAAAAGAAAAGATGTTTTAAGGTCCGCAAGTCCAAATGCACCTGCAAAAGAAGAAAAAATGTTATATTTGTAGTTTGCGTAGATAGAAGTGAAGAAAAGAAAAAATGGAGGAAACATGCAATTTTTCCTAGAAAGTAGAGTCTAAAGATCTCATGTTTTCCATAGTTGAAGGAGAAAAATCGAAGGACAAAGAGTTCTTGTCTTAAATTTTTGTTAAGGGATGCATTCCAAAGTTTGGGAATTAAGCTGTATTCAAAATATTTTGGCATATTTTATGTCATTGTTTTATCTTAAGTCTCGGAAAAATTATAGTCCACCCTTATCCCAAACTCCGAAAACCCATATTATCCCTATCCTAAGTTCTAAACGATATCCCTCCATACATTAAATCGACCTGACCCCACTATTACATCACACATCCCATCTCACTAACTAGTTCTCATCTTCCTGTCATCTCTGCACACACCCTATCCATCTGAATACCCACATAAATTTTCGGCCCCACCTCAGCCTTCGAACATTAATGTCGGGTGGGGGATCTAAAATTGACGGTATTCAATACCACCGTCGATGCTACATGTCGCATTCAGGGCATTTCGCACCCCCCTCCCGTCCCTTACCACTTATCGCCGGGACCCCCCTTCGAAAAGTGGTTTCTACTATATTCTAAACCACCACTTCCTTTAACCGTTTAACTAACCGTCTCCATGTGAATTTGTGCCATGATGTCTCCTACATGTCCCCTCCATCCTATCAAATCCACTCCCGCCAAATACCTATTGCGCATTCAAATGGTTCGGTCGTTTTCCAACGGGCTTGCGCCAAACCAAACGGTTGCCCAATCACTTGTTAAAATCTGAATTCCACATAGATGGAAAGGTTTATCATGCTCATTCTATTCAACTGATACAGGTGATCGAGTTGCAGGAAGTTAACAACAAAAATCAGTGAAGAAAGGTTCAGTTCATCGATAGATAACTCACAGTGCTCTATCAGATAGAATCACAGTTCCTCTCTGTTTTCTCCCTTCCCCATTTTGATCTGCAATTGTTCCCTCTTCTTTCAATCCCATTTTTTTTAAACACACAGATTGGAGATAGAGAAGTACATGAATAAAGAAGAGTGGGCAACCAATACACTACAGGAAGCTGAAGAACATGTGATTTACACCTCAGGAATTCAAACCCCAACTCAACAAGAAAGAAAATATACAAGGGCTAAAGAATAAAAGGGGAAGGAACCAATGAAAGAAATAGGAAGCAAGAGGACAAGAGATGATCAAGTTGACATGGATATTGACAGATCCACCAAAGAATTCAAGATGAAATACAGGAAGAGATCCAACGTCCACATGGATATAGACCAGAGCAGTGAAAAGGATCAACAAACAGTCATTACAATCAGAGATTCACCAAGCTCTTCCCCAACAGGTGCCCAGACCATTTTATCCACATCTTCTACCACCATTCCATTCCAACAGCAGAGTTTGTAGACTCCTACATCTACTTCCACTATAGGGAAAAAGGAGGAGAATATCTATGAACATTCAAAGAGATCAAAAGAAAGAATGGGATACGTAAAACCAACACCTACAATCAGTTATGGAAACAGACCAGTAGTTCACAGATCAAGATTTTATCATCCTTTGACTCTTAGAAGGGAAGGATGAAAATGGATTTCGTGGAAGCATAGATCCCTCATCCAAAAAAAACATCAGACTACAAGTAAACTTATTTTGAGTGTGATGTGAAGAATATTCATCCAATAGATCAAATGGAAATGCACAAGCAGAGTGGAGAAATGATCTCCTTCACATTGACTGGTACAACCATGAGCCTATCAAAGTTGCTGGTTTCATTATCCAAAGCACAATCATAGCTTAAAATGGAGAAAATTTCCTCCATGGCCAAAGATACAAGGATTAAATCCCTGGAGGATTTAGTGATACAAATTGGGTATGACCCAATGAACCTAGCAGTGGTAGAATAAATTGTAAAGAATAAAAATGCGGATATATCTGCTTTTAGGAAGCAGCTCAAGATGCCAGCAATGGAAGATCCTCTAACAAAGGATATAGAGGAAAATGAGACAAAGATGGCCGAAATGATGAAGCTAATCATTGAACAAGTTGAACAGATAAAGAAAATGGAAAATGAGATGGAGAAAATGATAAAAGAGAAACAAAAATAAGTAACAGAGGCAGTAGATAAAGCAACAAAAGAAGAAGCCAAAGCCATGATTCCATTACAAGCAGTCCCTCTTGCTTTCATTCATTCAAAAACAACCACAACTATAGGTACATCAAGTGGAGGCAATGAGAAGTTAGCTAAGGCTATGGAAAATATGTGTTTGCGAACAACAGAAATAAAAAATCTGCAAGACAAATTCAATGCCTTACAAGACCAAATAAAGAGGAATGATTCAGCACATGCTACAGAGTTTCAGATCAACAAGAAATTGACAGAGAGTCTACGAAAGTCTCTTCAAGAGTATTCAATTGGGAATATGGTAGGAAGAGTCAAAGAAATCATTTGGTTAAATATAATTGACTCCATGAATGAGGTCTGGCCATCCATCCAGATAATGTTTTAGTAGAGATACCTAATTGATCTAGTAAGAGTTGCAGTAGCAAAATCCAAATGCATAACTCAGGGATAAGCCTGCAACTACCAATAGTATTATCAAGTTTCTAAATTCCAAAATAAGTTTTGAATTGGAACCCCTTGGAATAGAAGACATGACATCAACCATACTTGAGGTCAAGAAAGTGTTGAACAAGAAGAGTTTAGTTACACAGGTTGAAGAGAAGTGTCATCAGCTTCAGATTGGAGTAAGCAGATTCTTCAATAGGATTGAACCTCTGAACAAAAAAGGATTGCCTTCTTTGTTTGTGATAAATGACAAGCTCGTGGCTAAGCCAAATTATGTTAGAAAGCTCACAGAGATTTCAAAGGTTGCATCAAAGCCTTCCAACATGAATAACACCATGACAAGAAGATATTTTAATGAAGTTCTCAGCAGTGACATCTTTATAAAACATGAAATCAAGCACATTTTCCAACTAAAACCAACATTCATGAAGTATACAGAGGCTGATGAAATCTATAGAAGGTTAATTAGAATCAAGATTTTGAATCCAGAGGAATTGGAAAAGCTATGTGACTTTTAGGAAGGGTGACAACTCAACATGACAGTGGAACAACCAACTCAGCTCATCATTCAATTCTGCAGACCCAGTGTATCAGTACAACATATCAGCCTCGGATTTGCTCACAAAAATCCACTATAGTACTCAATAACAGATTTATGGAGACTTTTTCCATATGTCAAAATTGTTTTAATGTGTCCACACAATGGTCACAACTGTCAATAAACAATTATCATTGTAATAAATAGGAGATTTCCTCTGTTGATACGGAAATCAACAGGAATTAGTTTAAATAGTGCATTTTTATTCAGTATTAGGGGTTGGAATCTAGATTGTAAGCTTTTTCTCATTGGAGCATTTGTAATTTTGGAGTTGGAGCATCAATATAAAGACCATTTTGCAAGATTCATGTGTTGTATTGTCCTGGTGATGTTTTTCCTTTACTATGTTTGATGTTTCCCATTGTTTCTTCTGTCAATGTTTAATTTTCTAACTGTAAATAGAAATTTGAAGATTAAGATTTGCTTCATAAAGCACCTTAAGTTTGGTTGTGTTTACAATTTAATTATTTTTCCTCTGATGTATGGTTTAAGAATACTTAACTTCTTTTAAAACACTACTGAAATCATTTTTCTCCATTTCATAATTCAATATGTTATAAAGAACCAGTATATACAGCTAGCTTGCCTTGCAATTGCTCTGGAAAATTGATGCATACACCCAGCCTCTGTTGACTCCACATCCCAATGGAAATAGTTTAAAGAGATCCCTTAATTCAACCAAAATTGTCATTAAAAAACAATTCTCATAATCAATTTAACTAGCCTAATATCAGAAAACTTAAAAACAAAGCTAAATCTTACAGAGAGATCCCTCTCTGAGTCTAGGAGGGCTATATCCTAGACTCCAAAGTGGTTTGATGTTGTCATTTATAGTTTAGTCTTGCCAATCTTATAAATTATAGAGCGATAACCAAATAAATGTTTGATTTGATGTTGAATGATCAAATCAAACTACAGATCTTCAAGAAATGCTTTCCCTGTAATATGTCCTTCGATACCTATAAATTTTGATTTATCTATTGTAATTGTGTATAAATTTTTATAGTAATCTGCTAATTAATCAACTTATCATCTAATCCTACCAATCCTGGCAGTCCTTTATGATTTAAAACACTAAAATTAGTTTGAAATATTTGAACAACAATATTCAAAGGTTCACATTTGGTTTGTAATTGGTTGATTAAATTTATTTTCTGTAACACTTTATTGATCTCCAAAATTGTTGTCATTCTATCCAGTATGTTGATTTATTCCAACTCTTCTCTGCTCTTTGAGTTTATAACCTTGATCATGTCCGTGGCTTCAATTGGCTTCTTTTTGAGATGCTATTTCTGTTCTTCAATGGTTGCTTTACATTTGGTGATGATTTCTTGTTGTTCAAATATAATCTGTATGGATGGCCATACTTCTGTCAGACTTGCTAATCTCTTCCCAGATGTTCTTCTTAGCTTCAACCAGAGTTGCTGCAATTAGAGATTCACTCTCTAGTTATTTTATCTTAAGTCCTAACTGATGAGTCTTTTGCATTTCCTCCATGTATAAATTATCATTTTTAATATTATGTGACTCAAGAATTTGAAACCTCTGATTTAAATTCTCATGTGCCTACTTTTGAATAGCCAAATCTTGTGCTAATTTTGCTACATCAGTTGTTGTCAAAGATGGTGAAAGCTCTGTACCTACAGAAGATGTTTGAGTTGATGTATTAGGATTAGTATTCACCTAAAGTGTTTATTTCTCTCTCAGTAATTCTTCAATTTGTTCTTCCATCTTTCTAATTTGAAAATTTTGATCAATGATCAATTTCATCATCTCCACTTTGTTGTATTAATTCTTTGCAATCTCTTTTGTCTATGTATCTTATGTTGAGGGTATTTTGAGTTGTTTGCGCAGAGAATATATGTCTGCACTCTTATTTTTAATGATTTCTTCAACTGCCTTGCTGTCTTTTGGATCATACCCAACTTTCACTATAAGGTCCTCCAATGTAATATCCCAAAATAGGTAAATTCTACAACAACAATAATATCTGAAGATATTCTAAAGTTGGAGATCTAGCAATACATAAACTGGAAATAGCAGTGAAAAACATCATACCAAAATGTATGGAAACAATGGAGCCATTTTATTATGTAAATCAGCAGCAAACATGTACAATAAAACTCAAATGATCAAGGCAAACAAGCCTCTCATGAATACATATGCAAAAAAGTGGAATGTTTCTCTATTGAAGAGTGCTCATGAACATGTACAACACAGTCCTAGATGGTACACTACTACATGGGAATGTGAAATAACATACATCTACATATAGATGGCTCATACAACATTGGGAGTGAAGATCTATGCTCCCAAACACTATTTCAAGACAATCCTGGAAGGATTGGCTGAAATATGCAAAACTGCAAAATGTCGGAGTTGCAGGGTAGCAGCTGCAACTCAAGAACTGGAAATGGATGGAGATGGTTGAAGATGCTGCATCAAACAAATAGATCTCCTCCAATGGATCTTCCAAGTGAAAGGCTGATCCTAAAACTGAATATCTCACCCTCTGACAATCACTGCAATCCCTCACTGCAAATACCAACTGAAAATAATGCAGTCACTGAGGGATACTGTGCTGTAGGTTCAGGAAAAAGTGTTGGCCAAATGCCAAGATCTACAATATGCTCCAAGGGCTTCCCAACTGATCTATTAAAGGAAAGAGAGCCTCCTCCTCTGAAAAAAAAGTACTGGAAGTAGTGTTGTGAAACCTCATTGCAACACCCTGCAACACAATGTTATACTACTGCAGAAATAATGTTGTAGCTGAAGGAGGATGCTTGGCCTCAAGCCTGGATGTGAGGAAAATCAGTAAAAATCCTTCAAGAGGCCTCTCAAGAAAGGAGAAGGATTCCTAAACATGAAATCCTTGTGCTAAGCAGCATTGCAACTCTGCTAAACAGCAGGAGAATGCACAAAGTCTAAACAGACAATGAAATCAATAATCTCAATCATGAATAAAAATGGCTTCCTTGCCCTCCTTTTAAACAAGTGAAAACCTTCTCTCCATGGGTCCCACTCGTTAGGGTTTCCTTCACCAAATAACCCTCTTCCCATTCATACTGCGTTGTCTCTCAAAGTGTTCTCCACCTCCTATCCCAACGTTGTTGACTTGGTCAAACTTGACCTTGTCTCCATGCAAATGTCCTCTTTCACACATAAGGGTGTGAAATCCAGCTCTTATGACTATCCCCTTTCACATTATGAGGGAATTTATTCATGTTTTTAATATGCATGGGCTTCCTTACCCATTTATTTAGATGCTAGGTGATAAAAACAAAATTTAATATTCCATTTAGCTATGTGCTAAAATGGGAATATTATAAAAAATTAAGTATTCCGGCGCGCCGCCCCCCCCCGTGCTCGGGAAAGTGTGCCTATGGTTCCCGGAGCTTCTTCGCTTTCTCGCCGTCGCGCCGCGCATGCCCCTGTGTCCATCCATTTAGCTATGTGCTAAAATGGGAATATTACAGTCCTCCCCTCCCAAATGTTGTTTGTCCTCAAGAAACTGCAAAGATAAAACTAAGGGGACTTCTTGAGGCATGAGGTCTGATATGAATTGGGATCTACCATCCCCACATGAAGCTCCCATCCCCAAGCAATCATCCATACAAAATGAGTTACCTCCCAACATGGAAACTCCTGAAAATCCTCTTCCACCTTTGGCTCCTGCAATGTAGGTGGGCTGAAAATCTGATCTTGGTAGACAAAATAGCCTACCCCACGCTGTCCTCCTCTCCACTTAGGATAAGTGCAGAGTATATGCTGATCTTGGGCTGCAATAATATTTCCCTCAAGTGGCAAGATGAAGACTAGACCTCCAAGGATATCTCCTCCAATGTTATGAAGCATGCTGGCCCAAATCACCTCATATGTGATGAGTTGGAAGTCACCATCATATGGCATCCAATCAATCCTAAGGCTCACCTCATAAAAGAATTTTTTTTTGGCTATGGTGGCCATACTACCTCTCATGCTCCAATTAGAACATGCAATGCAAACAATTTGGGAAATCTATCCCCCAAGGGACACATCCAACCAATGTGCCATTCCCCCAATCATGCTCCCAATAAAAACAAGAACAATAGCAACATAAGGAACCATAATGAGAACCATACTTGTTGCCATATGTAGCAAGGGAGAAGGAAAATGGTCCCTCAAATTTAACCAAAACAGTTTTACCCTCAATTGCAAAAGAGAGTGACAAAAAGTGTGGTTTCTCAACCACTTTCTTGCTATCCCACTCTCCTCATATGTTTGGAGAAAGTGAATGATGTATGGTACAAAGTGAGCATGTTCTCCATAATACATCTTCTCCCCAAGTCCTCCTAGGGAGTGGTCATCAATAATGCTCATGGCCTCAAGTAGACCATGAGGTCTAGAAGGAAGAATGTTCCTTCCTTGAGCAACATCCTTCACATATATGGTTAAGGGATGCATATATACATTATAAAAATAATTATGCAAACAAATAATACCCTCACCATATACTTTGCAAATGGAGTGGCTCATAGATGAGTCTCCTCTCATCCTCAAAGAGGAAAGAGGTGGTTGTGCTAACTCTTTCAAAGAGTTATGTATCTCCTCCATCTCTACATGATCCATGCATCTCCTCAAATGATTATACATTTCCTCCTCAAAGCCTTCCCAAAAATACCCCTCCATGATGGTGTGGTATGTCCTCATATAATAAGTGTGGCTGAAAAGGAAATCTCCATGGGCTTCTTGTAGAAACTTCTCCTTAAGCTTGGAAGCTCTAGATAAGAAGATCCTACCATGGTAGTAGATGACCCCATATCTGACTGAATATTCCTCCTCATGAAACTAGTCGTCCAATATCATGCAAGTGAAAAGATCCTTGGAATACTCCACCAACAGCTAGGAGTTCCAATATGGATCTATCCTCCATAGTGATAGCGCTGATGATCTCTCATGAAGAACGTCTATTGTATGGTCATCCTCTTCTTTGAGATCTCCCATGCCAAAGATGCAATTTGGAAGGCTGTTATCCTTCCCCTCCTGCTTCTACCACAGCGCAAAATCTGAAATGAGAGTGGGTAAAGATGATGTTGAGAGAATGCCTCTCTCCTCCTTGGGTCTACCCAAGGCTCTCAGCAATGTACAAGGACCTCCACTCCTCTGAAATCAATGAATGGTGCCTCAAAATGTGAAGCATCTCTCATCATCTACTGATCTGGTGGTCTCCTTGGTGAAATGTATCCATGCAATGAGACATCCTCATCAAGAGTAGACTGCATATATGTATGGACAGACTTGTCCCTACTCTCACTGCTCAATCCAGTCTCCCTCTTAGGTTCATCAACCTCATGAAATAGACAGGGATGTGTGCCTCTCATCACATGATGTTGGTCATCCTCCCTATCTCCTCCTTGTATCTCCATAGGTTTACACCCTTCTATCAAAGGCACATGTAAATCATGATTTGTGCCTTGATCTCCACATGTGAGATCCTGGGGAATTTCTTGCAATGATACAAGAATCCATCTAGTTGGAGCAATGGCTCCCTCTTCCTCTACATGAGGTGCTAGATGAACTCTAGACATGACAACGTTTTTTCCCTCCTCCTCATCAACATGTATGGGAAACCTCTCAAGAAATGGATCCTCTCTTGAAAAGGAGATCTCCATGCCTTCTTGTGCCAACATACAAGATAAAGGCCTTGCCTCTAGTAAAGTATGATGCAAGTTATCAACCTCTTCCATATTTTTCTGAAGTGGTTTTGTTTTTATGGTTTCCTCCATCACATGTAAGGTCTTTGTTTGTTTAGATTTGTTTTTCCTCACCACATGTGTTTCATAAATCTTCTTAACAAATCTTTCCACCAATTCTCTAATGAACCTTGCATAGGAAAAAGTATTTGCATTCTTTAAGGAAAAAGACTCAAATGTCCACCATTCATGGGCCTTACCTCCAAAATGTAGCACTACTAATCTGATGGCTTCATCTTTAGAAATTTGATGCTGCTGCAAGAAGGTGTCTAGCTCCTCCACCCAACTCTTGGCTGAACAATTAGGTGAACCATCAAAGGTATATAGAAGAAATCTACCCACATTATGCTGCTTGCTCCTCCTCATCTTGATCTTGCAAAACTCTGGGAAAGTGATATGATCTCTAAACTTTTGAGTTTGAGATTCATATTCAAGCAAGAAACCACTAAGAGTTCCCCTCTTATGCATTCCTTCTTCCTCCCTTCCTCTCATAGAAAAACTGGGCATGTGACTATGCTGTGCATCATAGGGTGTGGTTACATGCTCACACTCCCCATAATAAAATCTAGAGCTTGATTCATTTTCAAACACTCTTTGAGATTCTGTATACATCTCCCTTCTTATCTTCTTGAAATCTTCATGAATGCTCTGTATAGATATTGGTAGAATCTTTGTAAGCCTATCTTCCTTTCTTTCTCCACACAATGGAGTCTTCATCTTCTCTTTTCTTGAAAGCATGTTGGCTGAGTTCCACAGGTTGAGCCAAGATTATGCTTTGATACCACTGTAATATCCCAAAATAGGGAAATTCTACAACAATAAGAATATCTGAAGATATTCTAAAGTTGGAGATCCAACAATACATAAACTGGAAATAGCAGTGAACAACATCGTACCAAAATGTATGGAAACCATGGAGCCATTTTATTATGTAAATCAGCAGCAAACATGTACAATACAACTCAAATGATCAAGGCAAACAAGCCTCTCATGAATACATATGCCAAAAAGTGGAATGCTGCTCTATTGCAGAGTGCTCATGAACATGTACAACACAGTAATAGATGGTACACAACTACATGGGAATGTGAAATAACATACATCTGCATATAGATGGCTCATACAACATTGGGAGTGAATATCTATGCTCCCAAACACTATTTCAAGACAATCCTGGAAGGATTGGCTGAAATATGCAAAACTGCAAAATGCCGGAGTTGTAGGGTAGCAGCTGCAACTCAGGAAATGGAAATGGATGGAGATGGCTGAAGATGCTTCATCAAAAAAATATATCTCCTCCAATGGATCTTCCAAGTGAAAGGCTGATCCTAACACTAAAGATCTCACCCTCCGACAATCACTGAAATCCCTCACTGCAAATACCAACTGAAAATAACGCAGTCACTGAGGGATACTGCACTGAAGGTGCAAGAAAAAGTGTTGGACAAATGCCAAGTTCTGCAATATGCTCCAAGGGCTTCCCAAATGATCTCTCAAAGGAAAGAGAGCCTCCTCCTCTGAAAAACAAGTACTGGAAGTGGTGTTGTGAACCCTCACTGCAACACCCTACAACACAACATTATACTGCTGCAGAAATAACACTGTAGCTGAAGGAAGATGCTTGGCCTCAAGCCTGGATGTGAGGCAAATCAGTACAACTCCTTCAAGAGGCTTCTCAAGAAAGGAGAAGGATTCCAAAATAGGAAATCCTTGTGCTAAGAAACACTGCAACTCTGCTAAACAGTAGGAGAATGCACAAAGTCTGAACAGACAATGAAATCAATAATCTCAATCATGAATAACAATGGCTGCCTTGCCCTCCTTTTAAACAAGTGAAAGCCTTCTCTCCATGGGTCCCACTCACTAGGGTTTCCTTCACAAAATAACACTCTTCCCATTTATACTATGCTGTCTCTCAAAGTGTTATTCACCTCCTATCCCAGCATTGTTGACTTGGTCAAACTTGACCTTGTCTCCATGCAAATGTCCTCTTTCACACATAAGGGTGTGAAATCCAACTCTTATGACTATCCCCTTTCACATTATGAGGGACTTAATTCCTGTTTTTAATATGCATGGGCTTCCTTACCCATTTATTTAGCTTCTAGGTGATAAAAACAAAATTTAATATTCCATTTAGTTGTGTGCTAAAATGGGAATATTACATCCAAAGACTTCAATTTGTTGTCTTTGGCCAATGAAGACAATTTTTCAATATTTAGTTGAGATTGAAAATTTAAT
This sequence comes from Pinus albicaulis, assembly GCA_034641835.2. Classification (NCBI taxonomy): domain Eukaryota; kingdom Viridiplantae; phylum Streptophyta; class Pinopsida; order Pinales; family Pinaceae; genus Pinus; species Pinus albicaulis. Next base: position 102,972,841 of record CM076571.1, read on the forward strand.
AATGCAGCTTTCAGTTTTGAGAGTGACATGGCTGTTTTTTTCATTGTTGAAAATAACATCTCTCCAGACTGCCTGTGCATGTCCATCTGATAAGTTGGATGGATCTGATTTGAATAAAAAGAGAACAGAGTCTTTTTGTATTCAGCATGAGTCTTTGGAAATGGAATTGTTGACTGCAGAAAGGCCATTTTCATTCTTCCTTTCTCATTGTCAATGGAAGTGAGAAGCCTATGTTGTGATGTTGATGTTTGCTTCCAGAATTGGTCATAAACATCATATTTCAAGGCTTCATTCTTATGCTTGATGTCTAAGAATCAAGTGAAAATGTTTTGTTCTTCAGATGAACTGGCATCTGAATGTTGGATGATCTCCAGTGGTTCTCTTGAAGGTGATGATGATTGAGGATTTTTAGGAACACTTGTCGATGTAGAAACTTCATTTTCTCCCAAATATATAATTTCTGGTTGTTCTCCCTCTGAAAGTAAGGTGGAATCAAGCTTTGGATTTTTGTGCAGCAAGATAAATTCCTTAAGTATTTCTTTGGCATATGGAGGTTCTTCTCTGACTCTATTTTGTTGCTTACTATCAGGAACATGGGTCTGTACATTAGAGGTTGAAATAACTTGTTCATCTGCCTCCTAGAGAGTGCCTTCAACCCATTCATCTTGGTTCATATATTTCTCTATTTCTGCCAATGGAGCTATGAGTGTAAGAAGTTTTCTTAAGTTCAACTCTCAGAGCATAAATAATTCCATGGGGGTTATAAGACCAAGTAAAACTCAGTTGGAAACCCATTTTCTTTAACATTGCATCTACTTCAGCACCAGCGACTCTAGTATTGCAGATGAAGGATAAAATGTTGGCTTTGAGTTTAAACTGAGCTTTTCTCTTTCCTGAGACAAAATGTAACTCATCCATGTTTAACATTTGTCTAATGTACTCTAAGGAGAAAACTCTTATAGGGACATATCTTGGAAGCTTATATGGTGTGAGTTCAAAACCATATACCCTAATTTCTGTGTAATTTTGATATAGGTACCAATCACCAGTTTTAGCTTTCTCACTGAGGTGCAGGATCCTTTTGATTTCTTCCCCAATTCTAGGCTATGATTGACTTGTAAGGAGCTGCCTTACTGGGTGTATGAATGAGTCTATGAACTCTGCAAAAGAATATGTTGTTGATGAAGCTCTGACCAACTTTGTCCAGTGAATCACTGATTGATTCACTCCCCGTGAATTTAGCTTACTAAAGTGGATATGTAGCATCTCTACCTGCTGAAAAAGAAACATGTGAACAATTACAAAAGTATAATTGAACACACTCTGTGTGGTAAAATTCATGAATTTTTCATGTATATTTTCAGCCAAGAATTGGTTGTAATTATACATGAACAATGGTGATTTGTCTTTGATGAAAATAGATACCATGATGGGTTCATCAAAAATTTGGTCATTTGGGTATCCTAACAGGTATGAAAGAAGAGAGATGCAGTGCTTGGAGGCTTCAGGAAATATTGAGGATGAGTATGGTGGATTTTTCTTGGGCAACTCTGCATCCTCAGGTAAGAATATCTCGAATATCTGGGCTCTTTGAGGGAAGGTTAGCTTGTGTTAATTGTCCATGAGAGCATCAGGTGAAAAATGGGATTAGGAATAAGATGAAGGAATGAGTAACATCTGGTTTATGGTTTCTGGGATATGGTGATTAGAATGTTTCAATTCTGACCCACCACTGATCTGGTTATAGGATCATATTTTTTCTGGCACGAGGAAATTAGATTAGGAAAAGGGTGAGTCTGTGGAAATGAAAATAAAGGCAACATGGATTCCCAGAACTTGATAGGGTCCTAGTCATCTATGTGCTTTTGTTTTAACCATATATATTGCTCATGGAAGTCAAATTCACAATGAGCATTTGTGACTTTGAAGAAGGCATTTACGAGGGGTATGAGGTCGAGGTTAAGCTATGGTGTTGCAGCATGGATTTTTGGGATAAGGAATCAGATGAAGGAATGAGTAACATCTGGTTTATCATGGTTTCTGGGATATGGTGATTATAATGTTTCCATTCTGACCCACCACTGATTTGGTTATAGGATCATATTTTTTCTGGCACGAGAAAATTAGATCAGGAAAAGGGTGAGTCTGTGGAAAGGAAAATAAAGGCAACATGGATTCCCACAACCTGATAGGGTCCTGGTCATCTATGTGCTTTTTTTAAACCATATATATAGCTCATGGAAGTCAAATTCACAATTAGCGTCTATGAATTTGAAGAAGGCATCTGCGAGGGGTATGAGGTCAAGGTTAAGCTATGGTGTTGCAGCAGGGATTTCTTTTGCAACTGGATTGAAGACGTCCGAAACTGGATTGATGACCTGCACTTCTTCTGTAACTGGTTTCTTCGATTTAGCTTTAGGGGTCATTTTATTTTTAATATTGGTTTTGGGGGCCATGTTGACAAGGATGTCGATTGAGGAAAGGGTTTTGAAGATTGGGTTGCAGAACAGGTGACAAGGATTACAGAAGTAGGGATGGAGGTCAGAAAGTGTAGAGATGGAAAGTCATTTTAAAACAAAATGCAGAGGCAATGGAAATTTGGTTGAGAAATTAAAGTGGTATCAGGCTCTCTGTAGATGATTTTATAGAGTGTAATCTGGTTTTAATGGTATGGAATATGACTGTAGGTGTTTAACGGCTCATATGGGGGTTTAATGTCTAACTGTGTGATTAAATGGTTCAGGAGCGGGCTTAATGGCCAACGAGTGTCAAATGGCTAAGGGTGGAACGTTGGGGGATAACGGTTGAGTGATGTGGTGAGATAAGATGGGATGGGAAACCAATGGTTATGGTGCAGGGAGTGATGTCTGTTGGCTGATGGTGCAAGAAGAAATGGTTATCGAAAGAAAAAATTGTTGGTGGATTTTGTTGGAGGGGGGTGGGGTGGGGTACCTCCTGGTTTCCGGTTTCCGGCAGAGGGGGTGTGAAACGATGTGGTGTTGCCACATCGCAAAATGTGGCAAACAGTAAAACCATACTTCGGACCCCCTCCCACCCTCGCATTAACGAAAAATGGTCGGGGGGGTCACGAAGTGATCCTCTGCTATAGATTTGGAGCGGGTGTAAGATCTATCGTCGAAACATGCCGACACTTTATTCCTTCGTGATTTGACCCTTTTGTCGCGTAGTGACTTTATAATAAAATCAAATAAGTGCTTATATCAAATTTTAACAAATGAAATTAAACCCCTTTGCAAGAATTTTAACATCATAAATTAATTTTTAATCTCTTTGGGTATTAGCACATTTAAACAGGCAACCATAGTTTTATTTCTTAAAAGAGTAAAGCATTCACATTTATTTTATTTTATTGCTTTTCTAACATTTTTTCCATTTTCCTTCTTTTTTAGGGAAAATCTATTCTAACATTTTATTTTGACATGGATGTACAAAAATATAAATTTTCCTAACATTTTTTAAATTTTCTTTTTCATCCATGTCCTAACTTAGCATTTTATTTTTCATTCTTTTAAACTACCTTGCTAACTTATCAACACTAGATAATGTTACAACATGTGGCACTAGTGATTATGGTTTATGCTACCAGGGAAGACCAGGATTGGAAATAGTTTTGAACATCCATGGTTTTGTTGATGCAGACTGGGCTGGAGATTTGGACCAAAGAAGATCTACAAGTGGGTATGTGTTTAGCCTATTTTGAGATGCATTCAGTTGGATGAGTAAAAGATAGTCTATAGTGGCTATGTCAACTACAACGCTAGAATACATGACAGCCACTCATGCAAGCAAGGAAGCAATTTGGTTGCAGAGGTTGTGTTCAAGTATGGGGTTGGTGAAATGAGCTATAAGGATAGATCGTGATAGTCAAAGTGCAATTTTATTGGCTAAGAACCCTGCTTATCATTCAAAGACAAAGAACATTGATGTTTAGTATCACTTTGTGAGAGATATGGTTGAGGATAAAAAGGTGTTGCTGGTAAAGATGGACACTTTGAAGAATGTTGCAGATGCATTGATGAAGTTTGTGACCACTAATAAGTCCTCTTGGTGTAGAGAAACAATGGGCGTTACAGGGCTGGATCAATGACTAAGCTCTCCTATGGAAATACAACAATAAGTGGGAGAATGTTGGGTATGTGTTATATTCTTTCCACGATTAGAATACAGGCACAACAGGGGGGTCACAAGGGGGGTGACAACCCCCCCTATCGAGGGGTTAGCAAGGGGGCTGTAGCCCCCCTGCATGGGGTCTGGGGCAGTGCCTCGAGAAATTTTTTTTGGACCCTATTTTAGGTGGGCGGACCTACCTACTCTTTTCTACATGGGTTTGCACATGGTTTTGGGCATAATGGCTTTTGTCTCATGGTATTTTTATAGATCTAGTCAAGGAAATATGGTTATGTTGTAATCCAGGGTTAATGTATTGGGTTTTATGAATGCTTCTACATGTATATATATTTGTTGTAACACTAAAAGGAATATAATTCAAAATCAAGCTGGTAGTTCCGGTTTGGGATCCAGGGGAAAATCTTTATGTATATATGTTTTATGTTTTATGCTCTTGCTATTGTTTATTTTATGTTTTTAATAATTCGTTTGCAAATAATCTATGTATAGGGTTAAAAACTACATGGTCAAATGCATGTATGATAGCTGGATTCGTCAAGGGAATTGGAATCCCTTGAGAGACGATATGTGCATGTGTTCAATTTCAAGGCAACACACTAGGAACCATGGGGATTGGGTCATGGTTTTTGTTCCAAGTTTTTTACTTTCAGTGTTTTGTGATTTATTTGTGCTTGATTTTCGATTTTGATTGCATCTGGTGCATGTCCATGCCACTTTGTTTGTGGTATCATATTGTTATTGGTTTATCATGGTTTTCTTCTTGTTCTTGAATTTTATTTTTTGAGGGTCTTGGGAATTGGTTGGGGGAAGAGGAAAATTAATGGAGTTTTGGGAGTGTTGAATGAAACCTAACAGGTAATGTAATACCCAGATGAAGCTCGGTGCATGTACAAGGGAAGCTAAACGTAAGAATATGACAACCAGTTGGACTGGTTGGGTGCATTAGGTTAAATAGACAGTGGTAGGATAGTCGTAAGAAAGATAATAAATAAAGGTAAAGTGAATGGATTTGAGGCATTAGATGCCTTGGCTAAATTTGGAAATGTTGTTCTCAATGTTGTGCATGTGTTGCACAGATAAAGTGAGTTCTCTGAACCTTGATCTTATGAAAGCTGGTAATTGTTTTATGATCATGATTATGCTAATATATATATATATATATCAATTCCATTCTCTGACAGGTTTGTCAGGATCATTCTTGTGGAAGAATGATTGTTTATGCAAGTGAATGGCATGAAAATGTTCATGGTTTATGAGGAATCAAGTGGGAAGAGTAGCCTTGGAAGACCTATGAGGTTAGCATCATGTGGATATGATTTGATATTATTGTTGTGGTGGATTAGTCGCACGGGTGTACGAAATTGCACCAGTTTAAAGAGTGTGGTCTACTCTTTAACCTATTGGTAACAGGTAGAAAGTGGTGGAGCTCAAAAGCACACAATTCAGTGAAAAAGTATGCGAATGTATGCTCAAAGTAAACTAAAAATAAAACACAAATATACAGAAGCTATCAAAGAGATTCAAAACGATAATAATGCCAACGATGGCTCAAAGGCCTCTTCTTATTAAACGTTTGAAACGAAGAAGAAATTTTACCCACTTGCTAAAGGGCACCTAGGCAGTGGCTCTAGGTCCCGATGCAAGGATGTTGCCTTCCAAGATCTTCCTATAATGCAGTCTCCCTCTCTCTCTGCCGTGGTGGACTAGGATTGTTGGGTGGCCAACAATCGAGTCCTCTTTAGCTCCAGCTTCAGGTCACACACTGCTGGTGTTGCTTGGGAAAATTTGGCCAGCATAACAATGTGATCACCATTTCTTCATCTCTTGGTGGCTTATATAGGGGAGTTTCAAATCCTCCTTCCCTCCCTTGGTACGTGATGGATGGTGACCCAAGGGAGAGGTATGATCCCATTGTGTGCTCAAATATTCCTTTGTGTGCTCACATGATGTCTAAGGAGGCGTTGGTGGTTGTCCTTAGGCAGCTTCATATAAGGAGTAACTGTCCTTTGCTTGGTGTGGTCCCGGAAAGCGACATTTTTCCATTTCCAGGAATGCGCGCTTATCGGACAAAAATGCGTGCAGAAGGCGCTCTTCTTGAAGGAATAAGCACATAATCCAGCATTTATGACTAGTTCAAATCTAATTTTCTCAAAACCTTAGAGATTTTAAATAATTTTTTGATTCCATAATGTGTTCCTGCTCTTTAAATCCTTAGGCTTGACATTAATTAATGCCATCTTATGCTATACAATTTTCTAGTGTTAACAGTTGCCCCCTAATGTGTGAGGTCTAGGAAGAACTGTGTAGCCGAAATACATTATATTTTCTTTTCTGTATCATGCGCAGAGAGAGAGAGAGAGGCATGTGTGAATCTTGGAATTGACAACACCTTGCACCATTTCCTAGATGACCATGGCATAAGGGGCCCCTGAAAGCAAATAAAATATACAACATATATACAAAATTTCAACGAGGCGAGCATGTCCCATGCTCGTGATGCTATGGATAGTTAAACAAATTGATAGATACATGTGATTTCTGTGTCACTATTGTGGTAGTGATGTTGGCTTTTGTTGATGATGACTAATGACGCCCTCAAGGGCATTTTTTCTTTGACAATAGGTGGAATGTGGTACTCATATGCGTAAACTGCATATGTACTGGTTGGGAACTTCCCGTGTAAGCATTGTTGACAGAGAAGCTTATGGAGGCACAGGTCTTCGACGGATCTGATCAAAGTGCAATGTTTGTAAGGTACGATACCATCGTGACATGAAAGCTTTTGCTGTAGTCGAATGTCAGGATGATTGATGACATCTGTGGACAATGATGTCTCCCACAGTGCCACCCGAGGATACCCCTTTGCATGGGGAGGGGTGATCCAAGGTACCGCTTCCTTTTTGGAAAAGATTTGTTGAGGTCAACAAAAAGGAAGTCTTAACCAAACCATGGGTCGCTGACCTGAAGGGTCGAGGACTTAGATGTGATGGGTTCAACATAGGCATGTTGGTGAGAGGTGACTGAAAACGAATGATGGGGATTCAGTGGCCCACGGTCAGAGTATACTTTAGCAGCTTGGCGGCAGTCATAGGTATTTCTGAAGGGAAAATCCCTGGAGTCAGTAAGACTTCTAAGACGGGTGTGAACCAGCCATGAATGTTGGGATGGTGCGTGCATGGGGGTGAAATACTCCGACCAAGTGGAATGAGGGACTACTGCCATGGGGGAAAAGATGACAAAGGGCATCGTTGGCAGTGTTTGTACACTTACCAAAAGAATAAAATAATGAGGTTTGGTTTGTACAAAACACAGAGACGGGTACCCCAAAACATGAAAGGATTCACTCACTGAAGGTGTGAGGATGGTGTTTGCTAGGGGTGGGGGTCCCATTGGTTGGTCTAATGTGCGGGGTTGATGAAGTGGATGAATAAGTGTCACAGATGGGATTATGCTTATAGAGGTATGGTTGGGCATATGCGATGCGTGGAGGTGCGCTTTCAATCTACTTGTACAATCTGATCGTCCGGGAAGGGGGTTTTTTAGTTTGAATGGTAAAATTGACTTTATGCATGATGAATGGATGGGCGCGAGGTGTTTCCCGGACTGAAATGGTATGGGCATGGCGTCACTTGTGATGTGATATATGGTCTACTTTGGGTGACGAGCGCCATGGAGTGGAGGCTCTACCGACCAACGCGGACGTTTATCATGTGCAGGGTGAGGTGATGATTGTTGAGGAGGTAAATCCCCTCTGCGGACAAAGGCGATCCCTACTAGCCCAGCAGGGGTCTAGCAACAATAAAAAATGTTACGACGCAAGTTCCTAGTTACGAATGAAAAGACTAAAGATAGAAGCCTACCTAGAATCCAATGCTATGATCTGAAGAAGAGAGCGTTCCTGTTCCTCAGCCTCGGCAGATCACGATCCTCCACAATCTCCATGGACGGACACCTGCACATGCAAGAAACAAACAGATACAAGCATAAAATCCGGCATATGTAACTCAATATCAGTCAGAAAGGATATTACTCATATTAACATCATTGAAAATAGAGTGGAACCATAATCGTAATCATTCATTAAATAACGATCGAAAGAGATTACAACCAAAGTTCTGATGTCGTGGTCTCCTTCGGATGGGTCTTCAGTCGTTCACGTCTCGCAAAGCTCGCCAGGGAAAGGGCAAACCTCTCCTGAGTCTCTCGACAATAGTCTCCTTACTTGAGTCAGCCTTAAGGGAAGGAAGAGGGCTCTTACAGCACAAAGGCTCTTGGGAATTTTGGAGATTCAAAGCTTAGGCACTTCAAGACTAGCTTACCATGGAATTGAGCAGGATTTTATAGATGGGGAAGGAGGGAGTTGGGATCCCTATTATTGTGGGATTGGCCCTATCAACAAGGAAGGTTCCATGGGAGGTGGCAAAACCACTTCCCTTCCATAGAACTCCCGCAGCCAAACCTCCCAACTCAAGATAGGCAATGGTTTTTGAGTTTGTTGAAACTCAACTTCCGCCATATTTATTTAAAAAACACTCCTTAAATTGGCTGGCGCGACTACTGCTCTGGGACAGAGCGCCAGTTGGCGCGACCTCTTTGCAGGATTTTCCCCATTGGCGCGAGTGCTGAACTGTCTGCCCGCACCAATGCAAAAAGGGATGTTTTTCATGATTTTTGCAAGGAGATGTCTTTAGGGAAAATGAAGCTCATGCTTAGAGGAATGCATTGATGATATTTTCAAGGCATGACAATGTTCACAAGTCACAAAATGGGTCCTCCATTGTGCGGGACGGGGAATGGTAGGGACGGTGACAAATTACTGTGTAACAGATGCCCCCTAAAGTATGAGGCCCGAGAGAGAGAGGGGTGAAATTCTTTACGAGAACATGTTCAACTGAAGGCCCGCCGTCGGAAAAATTGCGCAGAAAAATACAACTGATATCTCAAGTACATGATGTATATGTGGTATGGGCGCAGCCATCTGAAACAGAGTACACTATAATCCGGATCCAGGGTATGGGTGCAGCCATCCAGCGAGGATCAAATAAATAGACTCAGGTATGGTTGCAGCCATCTAATCAATGAGTCATATACATAATGATAATAATCCACAATCGTAGCCTGGATTACAACAGACATAATCCAGGGTCTTGCGCTCCATCTCGACCCAAACAAAGCACAAGTTCGAGCATGTGAATATGTGAGCTGAAGTCGAACATGCAAGAACATCGTCTGATTACCAGCCAATGATGAAAGCTGTTAACAGACGCGAGAGGAACCACCAATAATGACAATGGCCCTCAAGGTACTGCAGGTACAATCTACGGCGTGTGAATCAATGAGTTGGTGTCGAACACCCGCAGAATCACTCGATCGGAGGCCAATGATGAAAACCTCATGTCGAATGCGACAAACCTGCGATTGAGGCATGCAGGCTCCAAGGTACCATAAAGGAGTTTCTAGATCAACTTCCTGGATAATGAGCTGAAGTCGACAGGAAGTGACCTTGATCGAAGGTGGGCCATAATGTTTCCCACATCATCGACATGAGACAGAGGAACATGATGTTTTGTTGTGAATCAAGATCGTATGAGAATCAGAGGAAGGTTGATATTTGCAGAGGCCAACTTCTCTTGAACATATAAACGGCACGACAGTGGACTTGGCAGTATTTGACATCAATAGATCAGAGGTCATGGTGACAAGGCAATGAGCAGAGGAGAGGTCAAAAGGGATTATCCAAACCCACGGAGGAAAAGTGAAGAAACGAGATGAGATGTCCCCAACCCGACACGAATGCAGACAAGTGCCATGTTCAAGAGCGACATACTGCCGACGACAACGACGATGGTTCCATTTTTCCCCCACCATTTCTGGCGAGTACCCCAATTATTTTTGATAACAAGCTTGAAGGGGATAGCATAGGCTTGTGATATAAGTCCGCCCTTCGGGCGAATCCATCCTAGTGCATTTAACGAGTCCTAGGAAGGAGAAACTCGGAGAACGTCATTTCGACGGAATCCAATGTCATCAGGGTTTAACGAGTCTGACAAAGGAAGAACTCGGCGTCTTTTCATGTTTAGAGAGTTTGAAAAGACATCGGAAAAGAAAACTCCACAGGTCCCTTTTCGTAAATAGTTTCCCAGATCCGAAAAGGTAGAAAACAATATCCGGGAAAACCTCCTAGTCGCGATAGGCTAGGGTATTCCTTTTTCGTAATCAATCCATCCCAGCCCGAAAAAGGGTTAAACGTATACTGGGTAGATGTCGATTCGTGTCCAATTTAACGAGATCGAAACGACAAGGGCCTTGGCAATCTTTTCATGTTTAGAGAGTCAGAAAAGAGCTGAAAGATGACTCCAAAGTGACTTTTTCGTGTATTTACCGAGTCCGAAAAAGTATAAAATACAACTCATTTCCATCGTTAAAGTCGCAAAAACCTGCTGCTGCACATACCAAGCAAGCGTAAAATCCATTTTCAACATAACATATAAAAATATTCGATAAAAATGACTTTTTACAACTCATTTTATGTCAAAAAGTTATAAATATGTCAAATTGGTAAAAATAAAATTACATTTACTATTTACCTTGGTAAAAAGCAACAGTGGTCCATTTGGAGCAGAAACTTATGACGACGATTGCGACAAATCCAGTTGACCATTCAGCTTCTCGTCTGCTACAGGTAAGAGGCGCTCCCTTGCTCTTCATTTTCATTCAATTTTTAATAGTTTTACCCTGTAAATAAGCTTTCTATAGCCATTTTTGAAAATTTAGGGCTGCACTCATTGGCGCGGGTATTGAGCACGGACCCGCGCCAATGAGCTCTTTTATACAAAGGGCTCGCGCCACGTGGTGCGACTGTTCACAAAACAGCCGCGCCAGCGGTCGAACCTAAAAATCCGCCTAAAATTCCGACATTTAGACCAAATTGTATGGAATTTGAGACTCATCAGAGATCTAACTAAGGTTTCATGGCCATATGAATGCAGGTAATCGATAAAAATGGCAATTGAATGGAAAGAACGAGAGCATGGAGAAGAGGATGAACAAGCCATGAAAATTCAAGCTTGCATGAATGCACTTAGAAACTGTGGACTGAAAAAGTTCTTCCTCACACCGTGTCTACGAGCTCAGCCCGAGCTCCTCCAGTATTTAATCAGTATCTGGGATGAACATGAACAGGTGTTCAGGTTACGAGACCAGGTATTAGAGCTGGAGGTTTCCGATGTTTATTTTTTCACTGGATTGTCCCGCAGAGGTCCGATCCCGGTGTTGACTGGAAGCAGACCATCTGGGGAGAAGATGGAAGAAGTGATGGCACGAGTGTGTCAAGGAGCTCAAACGGGATCAAGAAGCAAAAAAGTGGATATCCACACTATCCCTGATCTAGCATTGAGAGTGGTCCTCCATACCATCACGCGAGCTGCTGGGTCACAGGCACCGCACGAGGCCACAATGGCCCAACTCTTGCTGGCCTCAGAATGCATGAGTCCCCTGCTGTTCGACTGGGCAACAACAGTAACAATCAATATGAAAAGGCAGCTCATGAAATGCAAACAGGGTAAACTGAAACAATTCGGTTATGGTTCCATCTTGGTATCGTTCATTCTGAAACGCTTACCAATCTTCCAGGGCCAAGGGGCCGCAGTAGCAGATCCGATACCACGAGAGCCAAGAATGGCTCGCTGGGCGGCATTGATGCCCAGAGCTGGAGGCGGCCAACAGATGTCCTGGAGGCCAGAATTCTTTAGGTGGTTACGGCGCCAGCTGATTGTCGTGGAAGACTGGCCCTATGCAGGAACTGACTTTACCGGGGACCCAGATCTCCCACTACCAGAAGGAGACGACTGGGACGAGGAGTTGGGTAAGACCTCATGTTTTTTGATTTTATATTTATATGTTTTTTTTTGTTAATACACATTCGTCCTAACACATTTTATATATGCATGCAGATGTGGGACCTGAGAGACCAGCTGGGATGTCTCCAATCTCACGGAGGACACAACTCGCCCCTGATGCTGGGGGAGAGGGCACCGGAGGAGAGGAGTTGATCCAGAATCTCGAGGGCATTGCCCACGGGATCCCAGACTATGCTCGGCTGGCAGACGTACCGATGGCATACCAGCGCCACACGGTGGGAGTTCCGAGTCGGATCCACCGAATCCTGAGACGCTTAGTGCGTGCAGTCACGTGCTATCATGAGCACCATGCGGATTAGCTCTTAGGATTTATACCACACCCATTTTTTGAGAGACATACTGTCTCCGGATGTACTTGAGACGACTATGTATATTTTGACTTTTATGTGACACACTCTATGTAAACACTTCGATATCTATATATATACATATCTATTTCTGGATGGATCTTTCTTTACATGTGATGATGATTTATAAATTGCGCAAATGTCTGTCTAATACCAAATTTGCTACTGCATCTGTTAGTGTATTCAAATTCCTGGGTATATGATGATATGTAATGTAGTCAAAATTTCTTTCCAGTAATCGAATACGCAGATACAGACGTAAGATGGACGGGTTTCTTGCCGAATAGTGTTCGTTCAGTTGTAACACCACAAGTTGCGAATCTAGATACACGAGCAATTCACGGATACCAAGGTTTACGGCCTCGGTAAATAATTCTAACACAGCACTATATTCCGCGATGTTGTTCGTGGTACGTCCTAGACACACTCCTTGCAGGTTGATCAACTCACCAGCAGGATCATAGATTACCCAGGCCGCTGAAGACAGATTCCTGGTACTGCGGGAGGCACCATCCGCGAAACCAACAAATGGATGAAAAGACATCTACACAACCAGGAAGACCCGATCAGCAGAAAGATGTTTACAAAGCACACCACACAATACATGCACACAAATGAAAATCACACACCTATGTACACACACCACACCAAGAAATCACTTCAGGCATAGTACTTTTTAAGGTACAGCCCATATCTGGGCTGCGCCAGCGGAACTCCTTCATAATCTATAAGCTCGTAGGCCCCATTTTTCAAAATGCGCTTTACTATATAGGGCCCATGCCACATAGGCTGGAGCTTACCGGCTCCAAGCTTATCATGTGCTTGATCATACAGGAGGACGAGGTCTCCTTCGATAAAAGAACGGGGAGAAACAGATTGATCAAAATGAGTTTTGACCCTCTTCTTTTGTGCTTCGATAATCAAAGCAGCCAAACGACGGGTTTCATCTAACCGTTCCAGATACAGAAGACGTTCTTCCTCGGCAGAAGTACCAGGTAGAAGCTCCACTGCTAATTTTAATGAAGGGATTTCGCATTCAACCGACAAAGTGGCTTCCAGACCGTACACCAATTGAAATGGTGTGAATCCAGTTGCACTCTTAGCAGATGTTCGGTATGCCCAGAGAGCTGAGAACAGTTGGAGATGCCAGTTGGATTTATGAATACCAACTGTTCGCTGAAGCATAGTGACCAAAACCTTGTTCACTGCTTCAACCTGACCATTCGCTTGAAGGTAGTATGGTGTTGAGCTGTCGTGACGCAAGCCCAACGTTGAAGTCAGCTCCGCCATCATGTAATCTCGGAAATGAGTACCGTGATCAGTGACGATGGCTTGAGGAACCCCGAACCGTGCGATAACGTGGTTGAATATAAATTGAGCAGCCGTTTTCCCGTCAACAGCTAGTGTAGGCATCGCCTCGGCCCACTTAGTGAAGTAGTCGACGGTGACAATGATATACGCATGCCCCCCGGCCGAGTGAGGGTTACACGTCATAAAATCCACGCCCCATTTCGCAAAAGGGCCGACGGTAATAACGGGATGCAATGGCAACGGCGGCGCGTGCATCTTGCGCTGAAAAATCTGGCATGGATGACATTTATGGATTGGAGTGATACAGTCCTTGAATATGGAAGGCCAGAAATAACCTGCTCATAGAATCTTCTGGGCAGTAGCATACCCGAACATATGTCTGCCACAGGCATCACTGTGGCAGTCATTTAAGACCTTCTCAGCCTCTTACAAGGTTAGGCATCGTCGGAGCACCGAATCTACTCCAACGCGATATAAGGTATCTCCTACTATACGGTAGGGTTGGGACTGGTGCCGAATCTGACGGCGGGCAGCTTTATCCAACTCAGACTGGAATGTCGAGGTCTGAAGATACACTATTATGTCGCCGTACCAAGGATCACGAGTACTGATGAGGAAAAGTGTTTCGTCCGGTATATGGTCTTCAGAGTGTGAGGGAACAGAGTCTGTAGGGAGAGAACATATCAGATCCGCGAAGACCAGTGATTTAGTTGACTTAGCAGTGGTGAACTCCAAGTCAAACTCCTGCAGGATGACAATCCATTTGGAGTACTTGACCCCCAGTAATTGTCTAGAAAGAATATACGTCATAGGGTTGCAGTCTGAAACCACTGTTATCGTGCGCAAAAGGATGTAATGGCGAAAGCGTTGTACAGCGTGTACTGCTGCTAATGCCAACTTCTCGACATGTGCATAACGCATTTCTGGGTCAAGAAGGTTCCAAGACAGGTAATAAACAACATGTTCATCACCATGATCATCATCCTGCACCAAGACCATGGCTATGGTGCTAAATGCGGCGGCTAGATACAAAGTGAAGTCGCGGTGGTAGTCCGGAGGACGAAGCAACGAAGCATTGACTAGCAATGTCTTTAGCTTCTCAAAGGATTCCTGAGCAATTTTGTCCCAGTGAAAGGGAACGTTCTGCTTTAACAAACGAGTGAATCCTTTGGCCACCTCGGCATAATTCGGGATAGAGCGCCGAAGAAAATTCGCTTTCCCTTGCAGACTCTGTAACTGATACAGGGAGGAGGGTGATGGGAGATTTATGATGGCCTCAACCTTTAAAGGGTCAAGGCGAATTTCGTCTTTCGAGACTATGAATCCTAAAAGACGGCCAGAATCAACGCAGAAGACGCATTTATGAGGATTGAGCCTGATATTGTAGCGTCTGCAACGAAGAAAGATCTGGCGGAGATGCTCAGGATGGTCCTCTCGCTTACCCGAATGGGCTGGCAAGTCGTCCAGATATTGCTGAACGATATGGCGAATGTCATGAAAAGCATAGGACATCGCAAGCTGAAACGTGGCCCCAACGTTCTTTAAGCTGAACGGAAGTTTCTTGTACGCGAAAGTGCCCCACGGACAGATGAATGTGGTCTTATGTTGATCCTCCGGTGCAATATTGATTTGGTTATATCCTGAGAAACCGTCCATTAAGGAATAGATCTCACTCCCGGCACATTCGTCGATGATCTGGTCAATAAACGGAGTGGGATAATTATCCTTTGAACAGGCGCGATTGATGTCGTGATAATCCACACAAACTCGAATTGTACCCTGCTTTTTATCGACAGGGACAATGTTGGACACCCATTCTGTAAGGGGGATGGGATAAATAAAACCCGCGTTCAGAAGTTTTTCAACTTCTGCCTTGATAGCGGCGGCTTTTTGAGGATGCATGGGACGTAAGCGTTGGCGCACGGGTTTCGCACCTGGATAGGTTGGAATCTCATGCACTACAATACTAGGGTCAATCCCCAGCATTTCCTCGTAAGACCATGCAAAAACATCTCTGAATTCTTTGAAAAGCTCAGTATAGACTTGAATCTCATCGGGAGAACAAGTCACACCCACATGAATATTCTCAACAATCCCCGGTTTAACGGAGATGTTGATTGGAACAGTTTGAGTAATGTTACTAAGATTACCCTCCGAAAAAACCTCATGCGTCAAGATCGGTGTTTGAAGAGGAGGGGAAGGAACCTAAGTAGCATAACGCTCCAGACAATCAGTCATTGCCCCCAAGCTAGGCATAAACGAGGAGCGATGATGTCCATCGCCCCAAGGCAGCTCCTCAAGAGACATAGTTTCAATGATAGCCTCATCGGAAGGAAAAGTCTCTCTAAGAGGATCAGGTGAATCAGCCTGACCAAGCCAGGGGGATTGGGAGTAGACGTCGAGAGCCATGCTCAAAGGAGCATGCTGAGGAGGCGGAGGATCTGATGCAGCAAAAATCTCACAGTAGCTAATCTCTACTGGCGTCAAAGGCATGGATTCTCCAAACTCATATACCTGCTCAGGTGTAGGAATAAGCTAGGGGTCATCAGACCTGGACAACATGTTGACTTGAGCGGTATGCGGTGGTGGTGCAGGAAAGATACCCATGAGGACTGGGTCTTTGAAGAGACCAGGTCCTACACTGTCTGGGGGGTTCAGAATTTGATCCACATATGGCACGTTGTTCTCAGAGTTAGAGGTGAAAAATGACAACTGATCCACTGTGACAATCTTGCCCTCGTGAGGGAACTTAATGAATCAAAAGACGGTGGACGACATGCAGAGCATGGCATGGGTCCAGCTGCGGCCAAGAAGTATATTTTAGTTGAGTTTAGCGTCAACCACTTCTACTTCTACGTTGATAGTTTTTCCCTGTAATGTGATCGCGAGACTCTCGAGAACGCCCAGGGGTTTAGATTCCCGACCATCAAATGCCTCAAGGGCATTGGGAGATGACGACAAGGCTGGAGAGCCGATGGCCTTCCAGCAAGCGGAGGACATAACGCAGGTAGATGCACCCTCATCTACGATGGCCCTATGAATGTTTAGACCGTTAATCCCGACTTGAATGACCAAAGCAATTTGATGTGGAAGCCGGGGAGTAAAATTCTCCAGATCGAAGGTGAGAAGGCTCGAGTCGGCGGGATCGATACCACCGATTGCAGACAGTAAAGCCTTCCGTTGTGAAGGACAACTTTGAAGAACCTCCAGTGCAGACATAGCACATGGCGCCTGTGCCAGATCCTCAACAATACTGTAATGTTGAGCGGCACGAGCGTTTGGGTTATAAGAAGATCTTCGAAGGACACCTTTGGGAGGTGGCTTCACAATGGGTTCCAGAGAAGGCTTCTCGATTTCCAACGGACCGGAGTGAAGGACAACTTTGAAGAACCTCAAGTGCAGACATAGCACATGGCGCCTGTGCCAGATCCTCAACAATACTGTAATGTTGAGTGGCACGAGCATTTGGATTATAAGAGGATCTTCGAAGAACACCCTTGGGAGGTGGTTTCACAACGGGTTCGAGAGTCGGCTTCTCGATTTCCAACGGACCGGAGACAGGTGGGGGAGGCGGCCCATCCGCAACTGCCTTCCCGGGTGCCTGCCGCGATTCATTGTAATCCTTCGACCGCGTAGCGATAGAGATAGGTGCAACACTCTTCACCATGAAAACCTGAGACCCAAACGGTGCAGATGGTGATGCCTGTTCGACCATCTGGGTCTGCTGAGATGGAAATGGCTCTTTCAAAACAACCGGAGTCCCTTTAGGGCCTTTAAGAAGTTGACTAACCTCGGATCGTCGTGGACAATCTTTAGTATAATGGTCCCCTTCACAGATGAGGCAAGGGTACTTCGGTTTACGCTGGGAGCCATCCTCAGTACGAGATTTAGATTCTGGTTTCGGGGCATCAGATTTAGATTTGCCTTTGCCCTTCTTCTTCCCCTTAGAGGATTTGTCCGCAGGATTGGCCTGAACGGCATTCACCTCCGTGGTTTTACCATAATCGAATGAGGCAGGATTAGCAGAGGTATTGTTGGAAGAATTAGCCTTCTGCTTCCCATTCGAAGATTTCTTCGAATTCTGAGAGACAGAACCAATGACACCATCCACCGCAGGGGTGGGCAGAGCCTTAGTGGTTCCGGGCCGTGGAGCATCAGTCAAGATGTCATAAAGCATGCCGGACTGAGAATATACAAGATCCATGTATTGGGCACGCGCGATGGCTTGCTCCTCTGTCACGCACGCTCCCATCGCAATATCCTAAGCGATTTTATTCACAAAGGAGGTGGTGAACCAGTGAGTCAGTATCTGATCAGGTATGTGAAACTTGATCAGTCTACGACGGCGCCGCCACTCATGAATGTGATCTGAGATGTGAGTGGCTTTATCCTGCTTCAGAGAAGTCAGGAGGTGCGTCCCAGCTTCATACCGAACCGGTAACTGGAAATGCGTGAGGAAAGCCATGGCTAAAGAGTTGAAATCTTGAAAAATGCCACGGGATAACTCTATGTACCACTTAGCAGCAGCTCCAGTTAAAGTACGCTGGAAGAGGCGCAGGCGAATCGAATCGTCGACCCAAGAGTTAGACGAACACTAAAGATGATACGTCATCACATGCGCCTGGGGGTCCTCTCCAGCTTTTCCCTCAAACTTGGGGCAATCACCTGGTATCTTGGTGGGAACCAGAGGCCAATACGGATTATGTAAAATCGGATCATTGGTCAACTTTGAAACATCCGGTAGTTCCAAGGTAGCCAGAAATGACAATGGAGGATTAACTGCCATGCCAAGCCCAGGATGAGGTCCGGTACCCATACTCCACGATGGTTGTGAATATCCTTGCCCCCATGGGTTCTTTCCTGCAGGATTCTGACCGTAGGGGGCGTAGGTCGTATAACCAGACTGATTTGGATGCTGGTAACCATAGAGTGGGGCTTGATAAATAGGGTACGGACCCTGATTATGTGTCGGCCCTGTATAAGCAGCGTTTGGATTTGGCTGCTGAGTGTAGGTAAAACCGGGTGGAGGAGGATAATACTGAGAGCCTCTGGGGTGGTTATAGTTCGGTTGAGACTGACCATGAGAGTAATAACCACCCTGAGGATGAGTAGGCTGCTGAAAAGTGGAACCTTGCGGAGCCTGATATGTAGGGCGCAGCTGTTGATTTGGCTGCGGCATTGAATGAACAGGATGTTGTGCAGGGTTGATGGAATGAGCGGGTTGCCCTGAATGAACAGGTTGACCTGGGTGCAAGGGCTGACCTGGGTGACCAGGCTGACCCGGATAGACAGGAGGTGCCGGTTGCGCAGGTTGACCTGGTTGTAAGTGAGCCCCAGGTTGCACCGGATGGGCCGGTTGGCCTGGAGGCGGAACACAGGGTTGTACCAAATGAGCCGATTGGCCTGGTGGTGGAACAGGACCAGGTATTTGCTGGAAACCGGTTTGACCTGAAGCAGAACCATAGGATGGTCCTGGCTGATATGCAACATTAGAAACGATAGGATACTGCGGTTGCATCGGTAAAGAAGGCTGGATATGCCCCTCAGGACCATAGGCCGGTCCCGGTTGGTACCCCGGCTGAGGCTGGATAGGTTGACCGGAAGGGCTATAATGCTGTCCTTGCGGACTGTACGATGGCCCTTGCTGGCCCGCAGGGTAGCCTTGGATGGGCTGGCCCTGTGGATCATAAAGATAGCCAGGTTGGCCCGCAGGTTGGCCTTGGAAAGGTTGTCCCTACGGGTTATAAGCCTGGTTGTACGGTAAACCTTGAGCATAAAGATAAGCCTCAGGAGCGGGTAAGCGCAAAACCTCCCTGTGCTTGTCATACTGACCTGGGAAAGCATACACGGGAGTACCATTCTGTGCATAGTGCGAAAAGAAAGATCGGTAGGGATCTTGGGCAGACGGTCCAGCCTCAGCGTTCGGCTGTTGCAAAGACAACCGATACTCCTCCGGAGAGATATTCTCCGGTATAGCAGTGGCTAGATAAATATCTTCTAGAGTTGGCATAGCCCTGGCAGAGGGTGCTGTGACAACAGGAGAAGAAGCGGCCACACAGATAGTGGGCCGAACGGGAACAGATGTGACAGGCGTCTGAGGAGACACCCTGGGTGTAGTAGCAGCTGGCCTCGAAGCAGGAGATGATATTCCCATAGAGGCTGCAACTAAGATAATCTGACCCAGAGATCTGTATCCCTGTGGTAAAGAAGGACTGGCTGTTGACATGTTAGCCAGCTCAGAGTTGTCTCCCTTAAACAATCTACGCGGGAAGAGCTGATAGTCTTCACCGGACGTTGGAATTTCCTCACCAGAATCACTCATGGTTGATCTTGCTGTTAAATCACGCAAGAGACGGCGAGGACTAGGAGGAAATACAGCAACAACAAAAGGCGAACCCGAGGTGAGAGAAAGGAAATCAGCTCCTAATCTCAATTCAGACACAGGGTCTGAAAAGGGCCAATTGAACTCAACTGGTCCTCCAAAGGGTTGCTCAGCGAGAACCGGTCCCCCGTCAGGAAACTCGGAAACAACAGGCTGTTGTGGTTCAACAGAGGATTGAGAAGCCTCCGAAGAATCGTCCATGTAAGGACTACCAGTAGACGAAACCGAAGGTTCCGCCACTATGGCAAAAGACTAGAAAAAAATAAGCAAACACACACACGGGCTGAAAACGATTTAAGGGCACACGATCAAATGGTCAACAAGAAATATCTAAGTGGGCGTGTAATCGTGGGTGATTAATTTTACCACATTGAAAAGTAAGAAACTCTATCGTTTCATATTTTAAGAGTCAAGAAACAATAGAAAGATGACTCTATCTCTTTCAGATTTGATACAAGCGTGAAAGGACAAGTGCTCGATGGTCTTTTCAAGTTTAGGGAGTCAGAAAAGACCAAATGAGTACTCAGGAAAAAACTAGGCACAAAGGGTGTACCAAATATCCGTGAACTGCCATATACACCTTGGTTTCAGTAATGAAACAGAAATCGACCAAGGACTTTCCGTACGTGCAGGTAGTCGCCCCGAATGATGTGTTCGGTGTATCACGGGTATAGGGTGGCAGACTCGGCTTCCTGTGGATAAAGGATTGAAAACCTAGAGGGGTCTCCCTTTATATACGTGACGGTACGGGGAGCACAAGTCCGTACTAGCGCTGTCTAAAGCCAAAAGGCGAACGACAGCTGCTAGGTTTAAAGATGTCGGAACACGTCTCTAGCCTAGACCTCTAAAAATGTTTCGTTAAGTTCCAATGCTGCCTTAGGTTAATTGAATAGATTTTAAAGTTGATCTTCGATTAAGTTTCAATTTTCAGGCCCTATCGTATGTAGTGTCTTAAAAGACTCCTAGATGCAAAGCTACATGCCACAGTCCAACATTTCGTTCGATGAAAACTAATTAGAGAAGAGTTGAGAGCTTTTACACAAACGAAATGAACGGAAGACAACAATGAGATCTCTAATGCAACTAATGAAATTGAAAACTTTTCATTCAGATCACTAATCACTAGCAAAATCGAAAAGATCACAATTTGCACTAATTCAACCAAAAGCACAAGAGATTTTTTTTTGCAATTTTCAATGTTTGATAGCTAATATGCACTAAACAAGCTTGAAAACAAACGGAACAACTTGAGAAACGATATTCAACAGAGCAAAACAAACAAATTTCACTCAACAATGCAAGCAATCAAATCCCAAATCGACCAAAGTCTCTCAAAACCAAGAAAAGACTCAAAAGGCTCCAATGGGTTGTGTGATCTAGGCCCAATGCAAGACCAAACGAAATTCGAATGAAGGAATGAACAATCACCCAAAAATCGCAACAAAACATTGAACAACTACTAAGAGGATGTGGAGAATCAATCAGAAAGTTGATCGGACAAACCAGACACCAAAATTCCCAAGGAGGGCTCGATACACCAGGCCACTAGATGCCCTAGGGCTCAAAACGTGAAATCGATAGATAAAAGCAAACAACCAAAGGACAGAGGTGAATTCCCAGTAAAACAGGACTCCAACACACTCAGGCAGTCGAAAAATCAAGAAGAAAAACACTGACCAAACTCAGAGAGTTCAAAAATGAAGAAACTCAAAAACCTTACAGGAGTGGCGCGACTGTAAGGATGAAACTGGCACCAGAAAGCAATTGGCGTGGGCTAAACAAAAGCAACATGCGCCAATTGGCGCGACTGTTGAGCTAAAAAGCGCACCAGTCGAGTTTCTCAGCCAAAAAAGAAAAAGAACTACTCCAAAAGCAGATCAATGCATACTAAGCAAACCAAGAAGTAAACAACAGCAAAAGAACCCAACCCAGAAGGCTCATCAAGCAAGGAAAAACATAAAACAATCAAACGAGACAGTGAAATCCAGACGATCCCCAGTGGAGTCCAAAAATTGTTGAGGAGTTAAATCCCCTCTGTGGACAGAGGCGATCCCTACTAGCCCAGTAGGGGTCTAGCAACAATCAGAAATGTTACGATGCAAGTCCCTAGTTACGAATGAAAAGACTAGAGATAGAAGCCTACCTGGATTCCAATGCTATGATCTGAAGAAGAGAGCGTTCCCGTTCCTCAGCCTCGGCAGATCACGATCCTCCAACAATCTCCGTGGGTGGACACCTGCACATGCAAGAAACAAACAGATACAAGCATAAAATCCGGCATACGTAACTCAATATCAGTCAGAAAGGATACTACTCATATTAACATCATTGAAAACAGAGTGGAACCATAATCGTAATCATTCCGTCACAACGATCGAAAGAAATTATAACCAAAGTTCATGTCAGGCCCTTCTGATGCCCTTAGTCGCTCATCGCCTCGCAGAAGCTCCTCGCCTGCGGAAAGGAAAACCTCTCCCGAGTTCCCTCAACGATAGTCTCCTTACTTGCTTCTGCCCTGGCAAAGAAAAGAGGGCTCTGTCAAAGACAAAGGCTCTTGGGACTGGGATCAGCTAGGCACTTCAAGACTAGCTTGCCATGGGATTGAGCAGGCTTTTATAGATGGGGGAAGGAGGGAGTTGGGATCCCTATTATTATGGGATTGGCCCTATCAACAAGAAAGGTTCCATGGGAGGTGGCAAAACCACTTCCCTTCCATAGAACTCCCGCAGCCAAACCTCCCAACTCAAGATAGGCAATGGTTTCTGAGTTTGTTGAAACACAACTTTCGCCATCTTTATTTAAAAAACACTCCTTAAATTGGCTGGCGCGACTACTGCTCTGGGACAGAGCGCCAGTTGGTGCGGCCTCTTTGCAGGATTTTCCCCATTGGCGCGAGTGCTGAACTGTCTGCCCGCGCCAATGCAAAAAGAGATGTTTTTCATGATTTTTGCAAGGAGATGTCTTTAGGGAAAATGAAGCTCATGCTTAGAGGAATGCATTGATGATGTTTTCAAGGCATGACAGTGTTCACAGGTCAAAAAATGGGTCCTCCATTGTGCGGGACGGGAAATGGTAGGAACGGTGACAAATTACTGTGTAACACTAATATTCATTGACGATATATTAATCTACTCAAAAACCATGGAGGAACATAAGGTACATTTTCAAATGGTATTAAAAATGTTGAGAAAACATCAAATTTATGCCAATTTTAGTAAGTGTGATTTTTACAAAGAACGGATCTAATATTTAGGCCATGTTATTTTTGTTGAAGGAATAACAGTAGACCCTAAAAAACTAAATGCTATTATGGAATGGAAAGTACCCAAAAATGTAGCAGACATACATTCTTTCATGTGATTGGTTGGCTATTTCCGACGTTTTATCTAGGGGTTCTGTAAAATTATTTTTCCTATAACCTCGTTGCAGTGAAAAGTACAAGTGTTTAAATGGACAAGAGAAACCCAAACCATATTTGAATGGTTAAAAAAACCATTGATTACAGCTCCCGTA